>JAJLZW010000009.1:140994-195248 GCA_030572435.1 Candida labiduridarum
GAAGAACAAGAGGAGGTAGAGGAAGAAGAACAAGAGGAAAAGAGTGTGGAAGAAGTTAAAGAGGATGAAAAAGATACTGAACAAGTCGAAAGGCAAATACAAAAGGAGGAGGAAGATGAAGAGGAAACGGAACCAGTAGCATCACAGATGGAACGTGAAAGCAGTGACGAAGATGCTCAAGGGTTTTCTTTTTATGATCACAATTGTTAGTTTTTCCTACCCTATATTTTATTTGCCACTATGTTTGCAGTTAGTTTTTTTTTTTATTAGTTATTGAAAGTAGGTGATATTCTCTTCTAAATACTTTATTTATTCTCCAATATTCTCACATGATCAAGTTTATTAAGACAGCAAACCAAAAACAAAAAAAAAAAAACTAGGATGTAATTTTTAACTTTCAAGTTGAAGAAACCTTTAATCTTTATTGGGAAAAAAACTCGATGAAACCCCAGTTGTTATGTTATGCTATCTTATCTCTACCTATATTGTCAAATATATCATACTTAATCTATGTTTGATATGAAAAGGAAGATGATATGATAAAGTATGCAAAAAAAAAAAATATTTCAAAATTACACAACTCTTTTCCTTTATTTTGAACCAAAGTACACGAAAATATGCAACAAAAGTTTATCTACAAGCACGGAGATATTATTGTTTTACATCCAACGATTATTATCAGCAAGTTCCATGTAATCAAGAACTTTAAACAATTTGGAAAACTTATGGAATGGTGGCGGTGTTGATTGTTCTTGTTGTTCTTTTTGAAAAGATACAAAGAGAATTTTACATTCATTGTAAAAAGAGAGATATACAATGAGTTCTTCTCGTATGTCCTCTTCTTCGTTGAAATGATATAATGAAACGGAGTTGTTACAATAAATAAATAAATATAAATAAATATATATATATATATATATATTATAGAATACCATTTATAATAATGTCATTGATAATATATAAATATGACAGGAAGAAGAAGAAGAAGAAGAAGAAGAAGAAGAACAACAACACACCCCACCCTTACATATATTTATTATTTATTTTTGACCAAGATAAAAAAACCTTTTTATTTTATCTCTGTCTTAAGACATGTGGATTCATGTAAGGTTTTTTCACTCTTCAAATCAGGACAAGGTAAGTATGATGGAATATTTAAAAATGACAGAGGGGGGAGTTATTTGCGCCGGAGTTATAGGATTACGAATATTATTTAAACAAAAACATGCGTTTAACTCTATATGTGGTAAACTAATATGTCACTGCCATTTATGAATCATTTTTCTGGATGATTTTATACTAAGAGATAAGACATAGAAAGAGTGAGTGCGATACTAAGAGACAATGAAAATGAAACACGATAGAAGGAGGTATTTTCATTGTTGAAAAAATAAGCGCAAAAAAAATACAGAGAAGAACAAAAGATATAACGGTTAATTGAAAGCAAAAACCCAAACAATAACAAAGAATCAAAAAGGAGAGGGGAAATAAGAATGAAACATGCTTCTTTTGCATTTTTGAATTTTGATAGTTAATAACAATAGGTATTAAGGGGTTGTTGTTGTTGTTGTTGTTGTTGTTATTATTGTTATTATTGTTATTATTCAAGCTATTGTCTGATTCTTTTTGATTACGTGTTTTTTTTGTTATTTTTGTAAGTGGTAATTATCTCTTTCTTTTCTTTTGACATTCGACCAAGACAATAAACAATAGACAATAGAACATTGGTAAAAAAAACCGTTATTATTGTTTTTTTTTTGTTGTTTCCTTCATGCAAATTGTCACTGTCACATATTACCCGAAATGAACTATTAGCCGCGGGTAAATATTACAATAGATTTTTTATACATTGCTTATCCTTGCATGTCAATGCTTGTGAAGGTTTCAGGAGTAATATTTTATTGGTATTATTATAGACGAAGGGGAAAAGTGACAACAACGTCAAAAACTTTTTTATTAATAACTCCATGAGGCAAAAACCGGACTTATTTCATTGGAAACAAGGGGAGCAAACATTTGTAAGGCAATAGCAAAATGCAAAATGCAAAATGCAAAATGCAAAAAGCAAAAAGCAAGGCGGAAAAGCATGATGGGATATCATAAAATTCACATATCATGTAACCAAACCAATGTAGAAGCCAAAATAGCCAAAAAAAATAACACCATGCCATATAAATGCAAATCTTTATTATTCCGGTTTTGTCAAATTATCCTGAGAGATGATTAATGGCAAAAAAAAAAAAAATTGATGATAATAAATTTAAGGATCAGTAATCCCGATATAATATTTTTCAAAGGTTATTACACATTACATGATTTTATAATTTTATAATGTAGATTTTTGATTTTTGAAATTAACACCCATAACATATAGTTTCCACACGCATTTATTACAATCGGAATTATCAAAAGATTTTGTTTTTGTTTTTTAACACCTTGTGAATATGGTTAGGTTCTGTCATTTTATTTTATTTTATTTTATTTATGAACTAACCTATAAACAAGGAATAGCATAATTGCTCACAAGGTTATGAAACCAATTTTGAACTCCTTTTCAGAGGACATATGGGATTTGTACAACAAAAAGACAGACTCCAGTCGAGTCCAGTCGAGTCCAGTCAAGTCCAGTCGAGTCCAGTCAAGTCCAGTCGAGTTGAGTTGAGAAATGTGTCTAAAAATAAACTACGATTGTAAAGTGTAACCAAAAACTTACTTACTGTGTAACCAAGCATCAAGAGCTAAGAACGAGCGACACACGGAATAGTGATACCGAGGAATATTATTGTCCATTGGAAAGTTGAACTTAGAAGTGGGGGGGTGGGACAAGAGTAATCCAAGGTAGTAATTAAGGTTTCTTGATGAGGAAGGTGTTTTTTCTATATATATAAAAAAAAGAAACGAATGCTAAAAGGAATCAGGCATGGGATGGACAGGTGGAATTGGGGATGAAATGGAATGGTAGAAGCGATATTTTATTACTTTTTGTGCTTTCAAAATATGATATTGTAGACAAAACGGTTGAATTATGTACACGTTATAATCATCACAAAAAGCTATAGTAATTAAAAAATAAATGTGAGATTCAACCGGTGAGATGGAGTTGCGGATGGGAATGGGAATGGGAATGGTATTGTGTGTATGTGTGTGGTGGTGGAGGCAGTGTGCATTTTGTGATGTATGAATTGGGGGAAGGAAGAGCCAACAGGTGAAATACTGACTCAAACATAACCCCCCCCCCGAGTCAAACTAAAGATAGAAAGAGAAAGAGAAAGAGAAAGAGAAAGATAGAGAGAGCGCATTAAGTGTAAGACAAAGGAATTATAATAACAATCTCCTAATGTTGCATATTACCCGATAATGTTTTTTTTTTTTTTTTGCATCTGGTGTGTATGCGAATAATGTGTGTGTCCTGATGATTATTCGATGACGATTAAGCCACAATTATTAATATTTATTACTAGTAGGAATCCTTCTGCAACTTACTTACTCATCCATTACATTTTCAAGTAACCTCCCCCAAGTTCATTTATTATATGATGGGAATCAGATGAAGAAGAAGAAGAAGAAGAAGAAGAAGAAGAAGAAGAAGAAGAAGAAGAAACACCAAGAGGAGGGGAGGAGTAGACGAAAAAAATCAAGATATATGTCAAAAAAAAAAATTTCTTCTTTCTTCGATGAATCTCTTGATTTATTTTTAAAATTATTATACTTTTCAATAGTTAAAATTTTTCAATCTATTTGTCTTGTCATCTTTTTTTTTGTATCACATCATATATTATTAACATGGTATGTTATTATTAAATATTTAGTAAATGTGAAATGCGTTAAAATTGCAAAAATAAAAATAATTCAACTGCAAATCCTGTTAAAACATACAATTTTTTTTATATATATATTTTTTGACGAAAATAAAAAAGTAATACAAAAGCAAAGAAATAGCATTCTCCTTTCCCTTTACAATTTTCAATAGCCCACTCCCCCTCCTCCTCCTCTCTGTGTATGACGATGATGATCTTTAAATTTTTTTTGCATGTAGGTTTTTGGAAGTTTTTTAGTATATGCGATTATGATTCGATTATGATTCGATTTACTAAAAAAAAAAAACAAATTTCTCTGCTTTGCATTACTCCCTTTTTTTTTCTGTAGATCTGTTTGTTGAATTTTTTTAATCCGATGGGAATGTTTGAATTTGATTTTTGGCTAGAGTCGAATTGCGCTTGTGTTACATATTGCTTAATTCCAAATTGAATACCAAGTGGGAAGGAATAAGAGAACATGTGGGTAGTCTGTATTAGTTGTAATTATAACTCCCGAGATGTCATCTCTCTCCTTCTCTTTCTCTTTCTCCTTCTCTTTCTCTTTCTCCTTCTCTTTCTCTTTCTCGTCTCTCTCTCTCTCTCAGTCCTTTTTTAATCGAGGATATAAGATAATAATCCCAACCAAGAATCAAGAATCAAGAACCAAGAACCTTTTGATTCGTTGTGATTCTATCCTTGTGGAATGTCATCATAGACTAGATTATCATTGGATATTCCTGGTAAGTAAGGTGTAATGTTTAAGGTGTAAGGTGTAATGTGTATTTTTTTTTTAGTTCCTTCTGCATTTATATTTTTTTTTTTTGCCCATCAACTGCAAGTACTACTATACTCAAGACGGTACCAATCTAGGTGGGCAATGCATACGTTTTTCACACAAAGTATATTCGGGTGTGTGTTAGTTATATCGGTTTTGGTGTTACGTGATATCGGTTTTGGTGTTAGGTTTTTTTTTTTTATTCTCATTTTGCATTCTGATATATAGACAGAGATTTTAGATTTTTTTTATTCAGAGGATGTGGGATGTGATGCATCAAACTAAAATTAAACAACTCAAAAAATTCCCTAAGCCATTATATGGACTCACAGGATTTACACACACACATACACGCCTGTGGACAATATAAACTATGTTTGTGATATTCTTCTCAGGTGGAATTGATATCGGATCGAAAAAATTTAATCTAGCATAAAACAATTACAAGGCGATGTTGGATGTATGACCCGAGGAACTCGGGAGAGTCAACTTAACGCAAAAACATATCTTAATCCTAACATCTATTCATTCATTCTTTTTGTTACACATATCAGATGGCATGACTGCCCCTCCCCCTAAAGTGGGTAGTAAACTTATACAATTAATAAAATAAAATTCAAAAAAAGTAAAAATAATTTATTTTTACTTTTTTGAGGAATAGAGGATTTTTATCCTGTGAAGTTTTTTTTTTTCTACTTCTATTTCTTTGTAGATATCGAATAGTTTATACCTAACCTTATGTAACATGTAGAACTTCTTAATATTTGGGAAAGAATGCTTTCCTTTTTTCCTTTTTTCCTTTTTTCCCACAACCCACATCTCCCACTCTATTGTTGTACTTCGTAATGACAATCGTTGGGTGTAAGAAGTTGATGTGTAAAAAAAAAAAAAATAACGGTGTTGGTGGTTATACATTTACCCACGTACAGGGGGTGGTTGGTGGGAATAATAGAAGGAACAAGATCGTCAGGGTGTTTCGGAACAAAAAAAAAACTCAAGATCTACAGAATAGGAAACGACATCCGCCTCGGAATTAGATTCCGGAAGCAGAACGAGAAAGAAAAAAAAAAAAATCACAGGGTGTGGTTGTAACAGATTCATGAAAAAAAAAAAAAAGAAAAGCATGCCCAAATTAACGTTTGTGTAACAACAAATATTTTATTTTATTTTATTTTATTTTATTTTGTTATGTATGTAATTGGTTTTTGTGTAAGAAAGCAAATGTTTTAATTATTTTTTGAAAACAAAATAAAAAAACAGATATGCATAATCTAAAATTAACAAAAATAATATTTTTTTATTTTTTTAAGTAATTATACATCTACGTAATACATCCTTTTGATTACACACGACCTCCCTTTAATTCTCAAACACACACACTCTAAAATAATATATGCACATGGGCCTAACTGAAATCACATACGTCATCAGTGATACAAATTATAATCAGTGCTACCAGTTGCAAAAAAAGACTATACCCACATACCCACACACTCACACCATAGTGATCTTGACGAATAAACTTCTGTCTCACACACATCTTAGACATACATACCTTTACTGCCACAGTTGCAGTAAAGTAGAAAACGTCCTCACTCACAACCTTCCCCCCCCCATGCATACGGAAGATTTATACGTTTGTAAATGTTATTATTGTTCGATCCTCAAAAAAAAAAAAAAAAAAAACCCTTCTCTTTCGTTGTGGCAATTGCCCTCCCCCATTCTCTTTCAACAATCAATACTCACCGTAATTCTAATTCCAACAATATAGCACAAGAAATTCAAAATGGGGACAATGAAACATCATCGAAGTTAAGAGAGAGAGAGAGAGAGGGGGGAGGAGGGAAGCCGTGAAACAGAGTCAAACAAACGGAGATTCCGTTTCTTTTCTTTATCCATTTGGTTTTTTGTTCTCCGCTTTTTTCATGAACCATCAGAATATTAAAGAGAGTGTAAGTAGGTGTGTGATTATCGATAATAGGAGTAAAAAATTATTAATTATAACTTAAGCTTTTTAAATTCAAACAACAATCAACAACGGTATCTGTAAGGACAAGCTTAAAAGGAGGGGAGAAGAAAATAGAAATAGAAATAGAAATAGCGTGATGATGACAATGACGATGATTAGTACTTTATGATTTATGATTTATGATTCTTAATTATTTTTTTTTGATTTTTTGCAGACAATTTTTGAAAAATCTGGGCATTCGTCATTATTTCTCCAAAAAATAATAACATGTCCTAAGTTTATTTGCAAAAAATAAGTTGACGAATGTAAAATGGATATTGATATTGGATATTGGAAATTATGGGAGCATTGAACAATGGTTATTCCCTACTTGTTTTTTTTTTCTACCAGAAACAATAAAACAAGATATAAGATATCTGCCATTAGTCTGGTGGAATCTCTATCAGGGGGGAGCGTTTGATTGGATTGATTTGATTTGATTTGCATCATTGATTGTTTTATTTGGCTTATTGAAACTATCAAAAGAGATGCAGAAAATAATTCAACATTCCCACATTAAATAATCTTTTTGACTGATTATTTATACCAAGAAATAATAACCATTGAGTATGTATGGACCTATTCTTCTTCTTCTTCCTTCGTCTATACTTCTTCTTTCTACAAAAGCAAAATTACTCCCTCTTGTTTTTCTACTTTCGACAAGATTCTTTGTGTTGCGATTCTGTTTGTTATAATCTCTATTGTAATGCAATATCGAAAGACCGGTACCTGTCTAAATTCTTCGTCACCTTAAGCATCTATCTTGGCTAGTGTTAGTTGCCTAATGGATGTTCCCACTTCTGGTTATTTAATTCTTATTGTGTACTGAAACAATGAATCTCATATCACTCACATATCACACATACTTCCCTTTTTTTTGTTTGACAATAATTATGAACTCCGTTGTTTCTTGGTTATTTCATTGAATTACAAAAGGTTGGGAAGAATATTCCTACGGCACAGAAAAAAACGACTTAACAATGTAATAAAAGAAGAGGGGAACATAACTAGTCTGGCAAAAACTTTCAATTTTACTTAGCACGTCTTCTGAAAACGAAACAAGCAAACAAGCAAAAAAGAAGCTCAAGGTTGAGAGCACATCACTTTCAATCCCCCCCCCCAATTGGGGGGTTCCTTTCATTTGGTGTTGGTTCTTGTTCTTATTTTTGAAGGTTTGGTTTGAAGCAAAAAAAAAAAGATTCTCGGAATAAACTTTTTGCTTTCATTGATTGTCATAATGACTTGATTGATTTGTACCTGATTCAATGATGTGTCAATTCATTGATTTATTAGTTTTGCATGGTTACTTATTTGAATGGATAACGGTTTTTTTATTGTTTCCCCTTCTAATGCAAGCTTTTCAAAAATAAAAAAAAAAAACAAGAAAAAATCTTAAGCCAAATACAAAGAACAACCGACATGGCGTTGTGGCAAAAGAGAGAGAAAGAGAGAGAAAGAGAGAGAAAGAAAGAAAGAAAGAAAGAAAGAGAGAGAGAGACAAAGGTAATAACAAATGTGACAATAAGAAAAACAAAGGGGGTTTAGACAAAGGCAAAAATGTATTGAACAATTTAAAATCACATTCAAATGTAATACTTTTTTTTTTCTCATTCTATTGTCATGTTTTTTTAAAAAAAATGTATCATTATTCTCATAGTTTTCAAGCCTGAGTATATTGTTGCAAAAAAAAAAAAAAAAAAAGTTGCAAAAAAATTGCATGTTTATACATACAAAACTACATCTGTGATTTACAATTTCCGTTCTATATATATATATATATATTATTAATAAAAATTAAGATAGAACAAACGAATATAAATAAATAAATAAATAAATAAAACAAGATTAAAAAAAAATTAGAAATATCTTTTAGTTAAAAAAGAAAAAAAATATAAATAACAAACTGTCAAAAAAAAAAAAACAAGAAAATCCAAAACCTCTCTCACTTTCTCTCTCTCTCCCTCTCGCTCACGTACATACATATACTCTGTCTTACTTACACCATGTCTCTTTATTGAGGAGGTTGATGGATTCCATTATATCCTTCATAATGTTGTTGTTGTTGTTGTTGTTGTTGGGCACCAGCACCAGGTTGATGTTGATTATGATTGTAAACATATCTTGCATCATATCCACCAACAATGTTATATTCACCTGATCCTGCAGGATGCATTTGTTGCAATTGTTGTACCTGTAATGGTTGTTGTTGTTGTTGTTGTTGTAATTGTGGTGGTAATGCAGTGGAATAATTATTTCCCGTATATAAAAATTGCGGTTGTCCAGTAGAATTCGACGTAGTTGTAGATGATGTAGAAGATGAAGAAGCAATAGATGAACCAGGATGAAGTTGAGGCGCACTGAGATGATGTGGAGGGATTGGTCCACCAATCATTGATTGTTCACTTATACTTCCATGATGTATACCCTGTTGTGCTTGTTGTTGTTGCTGTTGTAGTTGTAGTTGTTGTTGTTGGGCATTTGAAGATAATTTATTTTCATCGTAAAAATGTAATTGAGAATTAGCTGAGTTTGGTTGCGAAGTAGAAGGATTGTATTGGTTTGGGTTTTGTTGTTGTTGTTGATAAGGGTTTGGAGAAATTAAATATGATTGGAAATTGTTTCCTGTTGGATATAATTGATTGGTATTGTTGGTATTGGTAATTGTCGAAGATGCATTTGATCCATTATTAATCATACCTTGTGCTTGAATTTGATGTTGTTGTTGCTTTTGAATCAATTGTTGGTATTGATCATTATGTAAGCTTGACAAATCACCACCATTGTTCATGATCAAATTGCTACTACTACTAGCTCCACTGAAACTAGCACTCTTGAAATTCGCACTAGCACTGGCTTCATTTCTAACAATTCCATTACCATTACCATTACCATTACTATTGTTGTTGCTGTTACTATTGTTTTGACCGACTTTGTCTTTACAAACAGGACAATTTTTATTCTTTCCATTTCTTCTTGGAGTATATCTATAACCAGGGTATTTTTTGGCATGATTTTTCTTTTCTTCTTCTGCCAAATTATTCCAATGATCTTTTTCCAAATTGGACAAATTTCTCCATCTTCTACCCAATTCTCTAGAAACTTCTGGGTTTGTACGAATGATGGTTCCTTCATCTAATACTGTTTGATGGTATTTTTGTCTGAATAAAATGAATGCATTTCTTGGACGTGGGATTTTGTTGACTTTAGATTTACAAATACATTTATTATTGTTATTGTTGTTGTTACTATTGGTGTTACTCGAGTTATTGCCGTTATTGATAAAATTTGATGAAGTTGGTGAAGTTGAAGAAATCTGGTTGTTGTTGTGGTTGGCTTGTTCTTCGTTTGAAAAAGTAGAATTTGTAGGGGTGGTATTATTTGAAGTATATAATTGGGATTCCTGTTGGAAAGGTAATTGTTGTTGTGGATTATGGTAGAAAATCGAGTTATTGTAGATACTAATGTTTGGTGATGAAGTCGAAGTAGAAGTGGTGTTGGTGTTTGGGTTAGTGTTGCTGTTGGTGTTACTGTTGCTATTAGACATATCTGAAGTGCTGTTGCTATTGCTGTTTTGAGGAATGATCTGCGCTAAAGAAGGCAAGGTATTGTGTGGATGTTTGATAGAATCGTCATTACCAGCAGTAGAAGCATTAGCAGAATTAGAAGAAGCAGTTGAGTTAGTAGTAGATGGTTGCATGTTATGGTTGGCGTAATATACGGCTGTGGACATCATGTGGCTATCTGGTATGGATGTTCAGTGTGGGTATTTTACTTGTGTGTGTGTGTGTGTATATATATAAAGTTGTGATGGTGTTAGAGTCAGTTTTGTAATATCAAGTGGTATATGGGAGGGGACGGGGTATTGGCTCTTAAAGGTAGGGTAGGCCGAGGGAATATTATTTTTGATTGCAAAAGGGGATGGAAGAAATGGAAGATGGTAGATGGTGAAAGGATAATGGTGAAAATAAGTTCTGCAGTAGAGTGGTGTTTTGGGAAAGGGAAAGCAAAAAGGGGAAGCGAAAGGGAAAGGGAAAAAGGAAAAGGAACCGAAACAAAAGTAAAAGGAAATCGAGGCAAGTATTTATATGAAATAATGTATGGGGCCATGGGAATGTGCTAAGTACACTAACATAGTACAAGTGGAAAAAAGTAAGGGGAGGGAGAAAGTTAACTGTTACCGTCTTCCCATATTAACTCAAGCCCACGGAAACTGCCATAGTTAAGCCTATCTTGGGTTTTGTGGTTTAATGGATGTGTATATTTGTGTGGGATGTGCCCATATCCTCGGATTGATTATTGCAGTACGGGTGTCCTCTTGGCCCCAACCTGTGTATGTGTATGTGTGTGTGTGTGTGTGTTGGTCGTGTAAAATAGGCTGCGTTTTTTATCTCCACCCTACAAAATAAAGTTCCCAAGTGTTTTGTGTAATATTATTTAAACTTATTTTTTTATTTTATTTTTTATTTTTTAATTTTTTAAGTTTACATGCATGTGTGTATTCGTTATTTTTAATTTATTTTATTTTATTTGGGTTTGTGTAATTTATGTATGCAACTGGAATAATTTGTGGGTTTGTGTTTTATGCGTGTATAGCTGGCAAAAAAAAAAGTTATTTGTTTTAAACAATCGGCAACCCGCATATCTCTCACCCATATATCTCATATCTGATATCTGATATCTCATATCTCATATCTCATATATCTCATATATATATCTGAGGTATCAATTACAACCTCAACAACTACAGACTACGAGCAAATATTCAAACATGTAGTAGCAACTCAGTCTGCTTATATAAGCGAAAAATTAAAAATTAAGAACAAAATCAACAGCATGCAGAAAATGAACAAAAACTTCAACACTAAAAACATTCCCTTGAACCTAAGTCTGATTCTGTTCCCTCTCAGTACCTCTGACTTCATGTTGAATTACAATTCACAGATTTTTTTTCCATCACTACTTTTTTCTTTTCTCTGATTTTCAAGGTACATTACATTGACACTGACATTCCTATTATAAGCAAGGTTTGTTGTTTGTTGTTTATGGTTTGTGGTTTGTGGTTTGTGGTTTGTGGTTTGTGGTTTGTGGTTGGTGTGATTGCGTGTGTCGAGCGAATGGGCTAATTCTCTCTATCTTATCTTTCGACGCACACTCACACACACACATACACAGTTAGAGTTGGAGTTAGTAGCCCCCACCCACACACTCAATCACTAAAACACATAGAGACACATGGTTTCTTACGAATTTGGTATGGCTGCTCACGTGCTCCTAATCAATTTTAGAAAACGAAGCAAATGACATCATTATTACACACAACATGGTCAATCGGACGTACACCCCCCATATCTCTTACTGTCTCTGTGTTTTCTCTGTGTTGTTTGAAATGTGGTTTTTTTTTATTTCCCAATTCGTCACATCCTGCTTCTTCCCCCTTCAAACACAAAAAAACCATGCAAAACCTTTGTTATCTGAATGTGTGGGAAAAATATAATAATTTCAGGGGATATAGAAAAAAAAAAACAGAAAAAAGAAAAGATAATATTTTTTTTTTGTTATTTTGCTCAGGAGCTTACACAAAATCTAGAAGGTTAAATCTTAAAACTTGAGCAAAAAAAAAAAACATCTTTTTGGTCAGGAGTACACGAGCTTTTCTTTTTTGAAAAAATTTGTGTCAACGTACACGCTCATAACATTTTAGTTCTGGAGATCAGTGCACGACTGTAGCAACTATACCCCTGCTACCAATTGAAGTATAGTTTCAATTAGATCATTTAGTTCAAATAGGTAATGATTATGAATAAAACCCCAATCACAGTCTACAGATTAAGAGACAGTAGACTAACAGTATTTCATTTCCCCTTCTCTATATATATATATTTTGTTGCTGTCAGAAAACGTCATAGGGGAAGAAGAATTTTGTTTGATAGATCAAGACTTGCATATAAAGAAACGTCAATCATGAAATAAACAGTTTTTGATTTTCAGTCGAAACATAAGTTTAATTCCAACCTGTTTAGTAAGACAAGTCTAGGCTTGGTATCAGTATTACTAGCTCTCTTACTTGATGGTCCCACAACTGTGTGTACAACAATGATACCTACATACTCAGTATCAAACGTTCATCATTTCGTTTTTATCGTCTATCACTAGTCATCTAAATCTTGATCTTTTTTTTTCTATTTTAAGCTAAACTAAGTCTGGTCTGGTCTAGTTGTAGAATGGAGTTTATTTCATGTCCATTTCAGTTAAACTCTATTTTTGCCAGTTTGCATTCAAATTTCTGGTTCTGTAGAAGAAGAAAAAAGGAATTTGAGGTAATTCTAATTCCAATTTTGTGATTCATTTGCATCCATGAATCGAATGGTTGAATGGTTGAATGAATGAATAAAGATCTAAAAAACACTATTACCTTTATCCTTTTCGTGGGAGCAAAATTAAAGGGGATAAGGCGTTACGTTCGGTTAGTTAATTAGTTCCCTTCCCTTGGTATGGTTTAGTTCGTTAAGGTCATTCGTTGTGCATAGCTGGAATTGGATTTAGAGTTGGACTTGAAATTGGAATCGGGCGAAATGGAATTTACTTGGAGGGGAGAAGGATTGAATTCGTAACCATGAATTTCATAGTATATGGCTCTTGTGTAGCATATTTGAATTTAGAATTGGGCTTTGATTTTGCAATCGAAAAGAACGCAATTCACTTTGATTCTATTCACTTGACGTAATTTGGCTTTCATTAATCTTTGTAATGCACGTTCAAAACGGCCCCGTGATAATCGTTGTAATGTAAAAAATTAACCAAAAGAAAGAAGGATTACTCTTCCTTGATTGCAATAACGTCCAATAATCAATATGATCTATAAAGAAACGGAATTACTATAGCGAAGCCAATCCCATTAGTAATAATGAAGATGATCGTCTATACTTATTAAATTGCATATCGTATTGATTAAAAAAAAACCCAACAATTGACAATTCGATGTATTGATTGTACGTTGTTAAGAAGATTGTTCCTGAACTATTTCCTTTTTATGTACTCGTTCACCATAAAAACCGTCCCATTCACATACGCATCATCATCATCATCATTATCGATATCAATTAATTGGTCTTATTCTTGTAGTCGCTCTTGTCCTGCATTGTTCGGGATAGTTTTTCCTTGTTTGTTCCTTTTTTTTTTTTTTTTTACTTATTCTTCTTCTTCTTCTTCGTTCTACATTGTTGGCATGTGACAGAACAATCCGATAACAATGCTTGCCCTGGCAATGTTTGAATTCTATTATTTTGCTGAACTTTTTTTTTTTGGTTTGCTTATTTTTTACTTCTTTTGTGATTAAGCTTATTTCCTTCGGTCTTCAAGCTTAAAATTTTGTAAATGCAGAATAACATGAAGTAAAAGAAGAAGAAGAAGTGCAGAGAAGATTTTCCGTGATGGTTTTGTATTTATCCTTAATTCTTGTCCTTTGTTCAGGCGTTTATTTTCCATTTTTTTTCGTCTATCGTCTATTGTTACTTTATCCTGAACAATTTCTTTCTCTCTTCCTCTTTCTCTTTCTCTCTTCTCCTCTTTTCAATCACTTCTCTCCAATCCTGTCCTCTACTCCATTATTATCTCTTGTTCTTCTGCATTGTCACCTCCCCTCCATCATTCTTATATTTTCGATTGCAAAAAAAAAAAGGTGGACAAACGTATTTTGATCATTTTTTTTTTCTTTGGCAAACGATTGCAAAAAAAAATTAAACCAAGATTAGGCCAAATTTACTACAAAATTAGTACAAAACGAAACAGAACTAAAAACATATTTAGATTCACGTAGCACAGTTGAAGATATCTTCAGGTGGGTTTTGCTATTAATATCTGTGATGTAGAGGCTAAGTGGATGATTCGGCAGAGTTATCTTTGAAATTAATTAATGGCAAAAATAAAATAAAACAAAATAAAACTAAACTACGTCATAAAATCTCTCAGGTTCCTGCTCCGGGGGGGGGGGGGGGGGAAAACACTGCGGATAAGAGTGTGTTAAAGTTAGGTTAGAGAGTAAGATTAGTACTAAAATCTTCGGATAGATTTTCGGGTAAACCATATCAGTTTGTATCCACAGTAAGTTATCCAGATTGTTTATCCTATAAACTTTTGGCTTAGTTGTTGTGGAATTGTTGTCGTTATTCTGCTTTTGGGTTTGGAGATTAATTTTGCGCAAATTGTTTCTCCCTGCCCTATTTCCTGTTTTTGATAATTTGGTCAACCTCGCCCTGTCCGATTGTCAAGCGCATTGTTTGGCATATCCTCATTACTATTATAATTGCTCATATTGAGTCATTCCCCATTGTTCCTATAGTTTTTTATTTTTTACCCCTTTGGAGAGAAGGAAAATGTCAACGTATATGCAAGTGTGAAAAATACCTGTGAAAGTAACACATAACCACAACTCTAAAAGTAAATTTAGAACCAAAATTCAAAATTCAAAATTCAAACGATCATCAACACTTACAGAAATCCGAATATGAACATGAAAAAAAATTCTCCGGGGCCAAAAATAATCACTGTAAATCGCATAACAATGAATTATCGATTTGGCTATTTAGTTCCTAAAAAATGTTAAAATTCATGAAAATTTCAGGTTCCAAAAACCAGCACAACTAAAATCAGAGAAGCAAAACGGAACAAACCAATTAAACAAGTTAATAAAGGAAGTATGCACAATGGAAATGTTACAAAATAAAACACCCCCTGTTCTTTTTCCCTCCCCCACCCATGACTAACTATAAACTCTTGTACAATAAGAAGAAGTTGTCAAGATTACTCACGGCAAAGGCTGGAAAAATGCTCAAAAACGCAAAAAAGCAACGAATGAAAGCATGACAGAAGAAGAGAATAAGACGGTTTGTATACCTTTTAATCTATACTTCTGCACTTGTATAACCCACACATAATTGTTATTTTTTTTTAAATTTCTTGCCCATTGACAATTGGTTCGTTTGGTAGTTTTGAGGTATTTTAAATCTTCCAAATATCCTAACCTTAACCTACAAGACTAAAAAACTAAAAAACTAAAACACTAAAACACTAAAACACTAAAAAACTCAAATCCAAACGTATGGCTACTAGTATATGTATATGTACATGCACATGTAAAAACTAAGCTTTTTGGACTAGCATGAAAGAGTCAATTTTCCAAGTTTTTTTTTTTTTTTGGTTGGGTTGGTTCATCGCGTCTTCGTTCTTTGTCTTGTATAATATTTGTAATTCGTTTACGCTTTACTTCAATAGATTGTTTTCTCTATTTTGTATGTGGTTATGATAGTTTGTTGAATCTTATTTGTGTTATTTGTCCTATAGCTTTTTTTTTTGTAATCCTGGTCTTTGTTGAACAAGAACAAGGGAACAAGGGTGTAGGGAATAGAATGCAAAATCCATGATTTAAACATAGTCAAGGGGAAAAACTCAGAGAATGAACAACTAGACAAGAAATACTAGACAAGAGGAAAGACAAGTAAACTTTTAGTTGTTTTGGGGGTAGTCTTTTTTTTTCATAGTGTTACATTTTTTAGTTCTAGTTCTGGTTCTAGTTCCAGGTCTTGCTCCACCTCTAGATTCTAATTTTAGTTGGGTTGCAAATTTGTTGGGTAGTAGTCGACAGAGACTTCACTTTTCAAAACGATGACACATCGGCTAGATCCAGTTCCAGTTCCAGTTTCCAGTTTCCAGTTTCCAGTTTCCAGTTTCCAGTTTGGTGATGGTCCACGTTTGACCTAAAAAAGTTATCTACTGTTTCAGTTGTAAACACAAATATCACCATACAGCGCTACCAACGAACAAACTGTCTTGAATTAAGCGACATACGGTAAAACTCCGCAAATCAAAAGCAAAAGCAAAGCGGAATAGGTTCAGGACATGACGTTGACATTGACGTTAACATTGATGTAGAGAATCATATATAGACAATAGTCAATAATAACTGTAATCGGAAAAAGCATATTTCCATTTTTCAGTATATCCGAGCCATTCATTCCTTCACTCATTATTCCACCACAGTTCCAATTCCAACCCCTCTAGTCGTCTTAATTTAGAACCTCTCATTCTCCTCTTCCCATTATTCTCCGCAGTTCCTATCGCCTTCTCCGAGTGTCAGGGGGGTTGGCAATTTCCGCAAACTTTTTGTGAATATTTGTCGATATTTACAAACCCTCTGGCTAACCAGCCCCGGGCCAGATTTAATCTATATTCCACATCAACGAAATTAGACTATCTCTGGGCACATACTCATGATACGTACGTACTAGAACCACCAGCATTACTACCACTGCCTCTTTCTGCTCTAATACTAGCATCCACTTATCTGCTCCAATTTTGTCTTCCAATCGATTCTGTGATTGTTTCGGCTCGCCGATAACCAGTATTATACTTTTTCAATTTTTTCATATTTTTAGTGCTCCTGATGTTTTTGTAACTTAGTACCACTTGTTCAACTAGGAACTTTATAGCCTCTTTTACAAACTTGTTAAGTAAACTAGTCGTTGGCACTCTTGTGCGTTGACGTAATTTGTCCAAGATTGAACCTATTCTGTGTAATTTTGGAATTATGGCTCTGTGATTGGCAAATTAAAAATATTCCGTTGGATAAATTGTCACAATGAATGTTCATGCAACTTTCGGAGTAAAGTTTAAAAACAACTGCAATTTCCGAAAGAGAAAGATAGTTTATTTCCCATGGTCCCTATCTCGTCAATTCAACTCACAGCCTGCATGTGTGTGTGATTCTCGGCTTGTGTTTGTGCATGGCTGCATAACTTCCCAATTCCTGCATTAATTCATGCCCGTTAATCATCACCTCTTGATTAGAATATCTGATTATGATATTATCTTATTATTCCACTACGAGGTGTTTTTTTGGGAATGTTATCGTTCACAATAGAACTAAACCCACACCATTGTTACTGTAGTATGTTTTTTTATTCATTCTTTTAATACAGTTTGCAGTCAAAATGGAAGGGGCAAAAAAAAAATAGACTATACCTTGTGTGTCTGTATGTAAAGTGGGATGAAAATAGTCCATCCATTCTTGTTTATCTTAATTGTCATAATCAAGAAATAATTGTAAAATACCATTTGGTACCTCAAAATTTTTTTTTCATTCATTTTTAAGTTCGCTAGCTGTATCTCTATCTCCAATTGGTCGGATTTATGTGTTCACTTTGTTGATGGGTTTTTCGGTGTTAATCTAATTCAGTTCATTGCGGCTCATTTTATGTCATTATGCATTCCGTTCAATTTTGTTGTTTTCCAATTTCGTTATATTCTTTGTGTGGTAATATCTGGTTGGAGTGTATCATACAAACTAGCAGTTTACTCGTGCAATACCCCCACACGTACACGTGTATGATGCGCACACTTATGTTTAGACTTACATTTACGCAAGTTCATATGTTTAGCTGTCTCAGAACAATGCAATAGTATAGCATAGTATAGCATAGGGTTGTTATTGTTTTAAACTTTGGGATTCTCATTTTAGTAATAAATTTAACTAAATTGGGAGAGGAATACAGAGGAAGAGGGACTTTAGAGCAGAGCATTTGCCCTTACGACGATGACGATGACAAGAGCAACCAAG
Organism: Candida labiduridarum; assembly: GCA_030572435.1. Classification (NCBI taxonomy): domain Eukaryota; kingdom Fungi; phylum Ascomycota; class Pichiomycetes; order Serinales; family Debaryomycetaceae; genus Candida; species Candida labiduridarum. Next base: position 159,186 of record JAJLZW010000009.1, read on the forward strand.
TAACAAGAACAAGAACAACAACAACAACAATTAATCTTCCATCTTGTTCTTGTGGTTCGTTTCATTTTACCTGAAATTGGCTTGTTTACCAAAATGTCAATAGTAAAACCTGCCTTATCTATACGCAGTTTTTTGATATGCCCCCACTTTCCGATTATCCCTGTTTTGTAAAAATTGCTCAGGATGGTTTTCCGAGTTGTTTGAGGCTATTGATAAGAAGTTGCAAAAAAAAAAACTATCTTGCAAGATCTTCGATATACTTGCAGAAATCCTTTGGTGAGAAAGCGCACGACCAAATTTGTATTCAAAGAAAAAAAAAAAGACACGCAGTATCAACCCACCACCAACTAATTTACCACCAATAAAGCACCAAGTAATAACAGTACGATGGAAGTAGATTACGATGTCCTTAATGGAACGGATGAGTTTCCATATCCAAATTCAATAATAGGAACAGATTTCAAGAATTTCGCGTCCGAGCTACAAGAAATTGACGAGTTTTTATATATCAATCATCGTTTCAATTCATTAGATTCGTTGATCAAAGATTTAAATCACTTGAGTAATAGCCTAAATGAGACATTGTTGAATTTGGTCAATGACGAATACAATGACTTTATCAAATTGGGGAAATCGATTAATTCCAGCAATGAGCTAATTGAGAGTTTAGTACAAGAATTGAATGATTTCAAATTTGCCATGATTCAGTATTTTAAAAAATTTGACAAAATCGATCACGAGTTACAAGTGATATTGGACAATAGACAAACATTGATGAATTTGAAAACGGTGAGCAAATTGAATCTAATCATTCATGACCAGATGATGGAATTTGATAATTTGATCAATTTGAACGTGATCGATGTTAAAAATTTTCAGAAATTGACAAGTTTATATATCTCCATGAACAATATCGTGAAGTTTCTAAGCAATTTTACCAATAACCACCAACAAGATAACAATAACAATGATGACATTGGGGATTGTCTATTCCATGAGAACTACATTACCAATAAAATAGGGTCGATACGATTGGAGTTTAAGAGTTATTTGGATCAGTTGATGAAATATGAAGTGAGTAACAAGAGGGCGAACGAAAGAGATAGTAATTTTGTGTTTGAACTATTAAAGGTGTATGAATTGATTGGGAAACAGGAAGACGCGGTCGGTATACTAAAAAAGTAGTTATAGATATAGCAGTAGTAATACATAATGGAATTAATGGTAGTTTATATGTCTTTATGAAAATTATCCAAAGTGCACTACTAAGAAAACCCAGCCAACCAAAAGTTGAGAATTTTTAATGAAAAAAAAAAGAGAACTCATTATCAACAACCAACCTTTATCATTAGCCACCAACTATTCCCCCCAATTACCACATAGAACAATAGCATAAGATGGCCATTTTAGGAGAATTCTTCAGAGGAAGACACCAATGGGAAAACCAGGAACAAACCCCAATGCCAAAATCAATTCCTGACGTAGACGAAGTTGGATCTACCTCGGCTCCATTGTTATCCGCTTCATACTATATTGGCGATAGATGTTTACCATATAACGAAGACTTCTTATTGTGTAAAGACGAAAACAATGGAGGAACATTGGAATGTATGAAGGAAGGTAGAAGAGTGACTAGATGTGCCATTTCAGTCTTGAAAGATATTAACAAATACTGTTTTGATGAATTCAAATTGCACTACGAATGTTTAGAACAAAATAACCAATACTTCAGCAGATGTCGTCCAAGTGAAGGTGTCTTAAGTAAATGTGTTTTTGAAAATATGTCATTGGTTAAGAAAATACCTGGAGTTGAAGAGCAAATTTTCGACAAAAAGAACCCAGTTTACAAGAGTGATCCAAAGGATGTCAAACAAACTGCTGCATTTTTAAAATCAAAGGAAGAACTGTCACAACCATCCCAGTCTAATATTCCAGCTCCAGCCACTTCAAGCTGATTGGTTTGTTGGTCTATATAAAAAAATATACATATACATATATATTCAACCATAGTAATGTCCCATTATTTACAGTTTTATTTATAAAAAAAAAAGTACATCTTCAGTTTATTGTTTCTTGGAATCCAACCATCTCTTACACCTGAGCATCCAACGGCTCGCATTCTGTACAAGTAATCCTTGCAATTATCACGTAGGCTTCAGATATCGCTGTGGTTGAAAAAATAAAAGATCAAAATTCATCTCATAGTCAAAGAGCGAACAAAAAAAAAATTAACACGAAGGAAAACTCATCACCTACGACTAAACCAAGGCATCGACCACAATCGAACCAACTAAACCACATCTCAATTCAATTAACAGATATGTTTGGAGCATCGAATGGAACAGCTTCAACAGGAGGATTGTTTGGATCTAGTAATACTTCCAACACCGGTGGATTATTTGGACAGCAACAACAGCAACAACAACAACCACTGAGCACCCTAGGAAGCGGAGGTTTATTCGGCAGTAAACCTGAAACTACCGGAACTACTTCTGGTGGATTATTTTCCCAACCCAATACTACCACAAGCACAGGATTTGGAAATACTGGCAACACAACGACCACTGGGGGTGGTTTGTTTGGACAATCAAACACCAGTACCAATCCTACTGCAACTACAGGTGGTGGATTATTTGGCGGAAGTACGAGTGCTGCTACGAGCACAACTGGAGGGGGATTATTTGGTAGTAAACCTGCTGCTACCACCACCACTGGTGGACTCTTTGGTGGTGGCGGTGCAAATACAACCACTGGAGGAGGTCTCTTTGGCAGTAAACCAACAACTAGCACTACAACTGGAGGTGGATTATTTGGAGGTCTTCAGCAACAGCAACCTCAACAACAACAATTCCATCAGCCTCAACAACAATCAACTGGATTGTTTGCAAATAATACAACCAACAATGCACAACCTTCCTTCAGTTGGAGTCAACCACCCAAGGCAACGACCACATCTGCATTCCAAAGCAACAATACTTTTAATCAACAACAAGCAGCAACAGCAACACAGTCCAATACCAATATCAACACCTATACTCCAGCTGTCAATGATCAATTGAACAAGATTTGGGAACAATGGGATCCTAATTCCAGTAAATGTGTATTAAAATCATATCTTTATAACAAATTCACTGATGAAGAAATGAAAATATTGTTAAGTCAACCAAGACCAAATAACATAACTTCAGAAGATTGGGAACTTGCGATGAACAAAAGACCAGGTCCTAATTATTATCCAATCCCTATACATTCATTCAATGAAATTGCCACGAGAATTGAAACCCAATTAGACCATGTTTCGAAATCAAGAGTATTGTTGAATAATATTAATACCAATTTGGATAATTTGTCGAGTCAACACGATCTAGAAATCACGACTAGAATATTAAAGGCGAAATTGAATCATGAAAAATTGAGTAGAAGATTATTGCGATTGGCAACTGTGTTGTCGATCATAAAATTGAAAGGATACCCCTTATTACCAGAAGAAGAAGAAATCAGTAAACAATTTGATTTATTGAGCAATAAATTAAATGATCCAAATGGTTCTATTGGGAAATTAAATGATATATTTGCTAGATTGAGTATACTTAAGGAGAGAGCTGAAGATTTGAATTTCCAATTTGATAATTCAATAAATTTGTTGAATAATGAAGAAATGGGAGAGAAGTCTGGTTTATCATCAACGACAGGTCCAAGTACAAGTACAAAGGCAGTTGCTAAAGGTTCGACAAATGCAGCTGCTGGTAATAATTCAGATGAAGTGATTAATAAGATTTCACAAATTTTATTAAAACAACAAATGGGATTAAACTACCTCAATGACATTTTAGAAAAAGATACATCTAAATTGAAATAGAATAACATGCCAAACTATATCTATTATCATTGGAATATATTTTTGTTTAATAATCGAAATAGATTATCACTTAGGATTTCAATCTTATCGAATTTATAAAACTTGGCATAGTTATGTCTCAATTCACTTCTCAATTGATCTAAATTCACCACATTCTCTTCTCCCAGACTAACATCCGCATAAACAATGGGATGCGAACCAGTTGAATTAGTGAATGAATATCGATCCCTATAATTAGCCGTTTTCAAAGAATGAGCCAATCGAATTTGTATTTCATCATCAAAAAATTCTTTATTGTTCTTGATGTAACCATATCGTGGTATCGCAATGATTTTGGATAGGGTATCATTAACGAGTTGTTCTTTTGTAGAAGTAATGTATTCAGTGTCGATTTCTAATGGTAACGAATCTAATATTTGTCCTTTTCCAGGATGGTAGTCACCGGCGTCTACCAGAAGTCCCGAGGACAAAGGCATTAATGAAGACGACGAAGAAGAAGTTGTGTTCGGTAGGCCAGATTCCACGTCTTCTTGATGTGGTTTACTTATCAAATTATACCAACTTTCATCACGACAAGGACTGAAGATCAAATTAACGAAAAATCCATGGGTATTATGAAATGAAGTTTTGAAAATATCAATGGGACATAATTTGTTCAATTCATCATAGATATAATTCACATCTTCCAGATTTGTTGGCGTTGGGGTTAATCGAAATGCAAATCCTATAGAATTTTGAAAATAACCTCTGGTTATTTTAGGAATATATGTTCTATTACTGGTGGTTATGATAATGGGCTTTTTATTCTTCATGGTTCTAGATGTGTGTGGTTTATTCTTGATGATTTGAGAAGCGAGTGTTACATCCTTGATGGTTTTGGGGAGCTTGGATTTATTCATAATGGATAGATAGATGAAGGGACAGTAAACGAAGGAAATGAACGTAGTAATAAATATTCGACAAGATGAATCCACTAGACAGTATGACGTAATTTCGGTATTCGTAGTTGATATGAAAGTTTTTGTGTGGCGTTGTTGAAGATGATTCAATTTTTCACTTGTTCGATTTTCTCTCCATGGTACTGCAACGATGAGATATCGATTGGTGCATCTTTTTTTCTTGTCAAATGGTGATAATCATCAACGAACTAACCAACAATCTAACCAACGACCCATGAACAACAAACTACAATCTAGTCTTGATGATCTAGATAAGGAACTAGAAGAATTGGAAACATCGAAATTAAAACCCACGATTCAAAGCAAACTACTTGATGATCTAGATGAAGAATTAGCAGAACTTGAAAACCCCAAACCAAAAATCAATCTTTTCAAAAAAAACAAGAGTAATAGCAATATAGGAGATGACGACCTCGATGATCTACTAAACGATGAGGAAGAATTAGCTAAAAAGTTTAAAAATCCGCCCAAATTTAAAAAGATAAAACGTGAAGATGCCTTAAGAATCAAACAAGAAACCCTTCCTCATCATCAATCCATCCACACCACAAAGATCCACCAACCACAACCTAAACAACAACAAACACGGGAAGCAGCAATACCGTCACCAGCAATTACTACTCCTGAAGATGATGACTACACTTTTGATGTCAACATTCCTTCGAATTTGGAAGTTGATAGAGAATGGTATAATATAGATGAAGAAAGTTCATTAGCCAAAACAGATGGCACATTTGAAGAAGATGCATCAACATACAAACAACAACCACGTCGACGTTTTAATCGTCAACAACGACTTCCGAGGAACCAATCACGGAATCCGAATGTCTCAGGAGGTTCATTCAATGATCAAGGAGAATATATCGATCATGATCATTCATCGGAAAATGAAATCCATAAAATCCCCATCGTCAGTAATGTTTATATCCCACCATTTCTTGAAAATCAAAAACAATATTTACAATTGCAAATATCTGGAAATACCATTAGGGGAATTGGGCCTACCATTGATCCCATCAAGGACCACACTTCGGAATTAGCAAATATGGCCAAACAAGGTTCATTGGTAGTGCAAAATAGACGATCGAAAAATGAACGTGCATTACAAGCTAAAGAAGCTATGGGAGTATTGAATGATGAAAAGGAAGAAGATGATCAAGATAAAGATGAAGAAACAAAGGCAGAAGGACAAGAAGAAGATATCATTAGACAACGTCGATCTTTACCTGCATTTGCAGTTCGTGATGAATTGTTAACTACAATCCGAGATAATCAAGTAACTATAATTATTGGGGAAACAGGTTCAGGTAAAACCACGCAATTAACGCAATATTTATATGAAGATGGGTTTGGCGCCAATTTGGAGAAACAAGGAATTAAGAAAATCATTGCCTGTACACAACCTAGAAGAGTTGCTGCTATGTCGGTTGCCAAAAGAGTCAGTGAAGAAATGAATTGTAAATTAGGTGAAGAAGTTGGGTATTCGATTAGATTTGAAGATAATACTACTTCAGATAAAACGGTTATTAAATATATGACCGAAGGTATATTATTGAGGGAAATACTAGCGAATCCGAATTTATCGAATTATAGTTGTATAATTATGGATGAAGCTCATGAAAGATCTTTAAACACTGATATATTGTTGGGATTATTTAAAAAACTATTATCCCGGAGAAGAGATTTAAAATTGATAGTTACCAGTGCCACGATGAATGCTAATAGGTTTACCAATTTCTTTGGATCAGCTCCACAATTTACTATTCCTGGTAGAACTTTTCCGGTTGAAACTTATTTCAATAAGAATGTCAACATGGATTATGTTGAAAATGCCGTGAAACAAGTTTTGACCATCCATTTAACCAACAATGGCAAGCAACATGGAGGAGAGTTTGTTAATGATGGGGATATTTTAGTATTCATGACCGGTCAAGAAGATATTGAAATTACTTGTGAATTAATCAAGGAAAAATTAAACCTTCTTGAAGACCCTCCTCCATTATCAGTATATCCAATCTATTCCACCATGCCGCAAGATTTGCAAAAGAAAATCTTCAATAAGAAAAACTCCAAAAGAAGAAAAGTTGTCGTGGCTACCAATATTGCCGAAACTTCATTAACTGTAGATGGGATTAAATATGTCATCGATTGTGGATTGGTTAAAGTGAAAGTGTATAACCCCAAACTAGGCATGGATACGTTGCAAGTGGTACCCATTTCCTTAGCCAATGCTGATCAAAGAAGTGGTAGAGCAGGTAGAACTGGACCAGGAATAGCGTATCGACTTTATACCGAACGTGCCACCGACGCTGATTGTATGTATTTGCAACCCATACCTGAAATTCAACGAACCAATTTGAGTAATATCATGTTGATGTTGAAATCGTTAAAAATTGATGATATTAATAATTTCCCATTTTTGGATTCACCACCAAAGGATCTTTTAAATTGTTCATTATATGATTTATGGATAATTGGAGCAATTGATAATCTTGGGAAATTGACCAAATTGGGAGAATCAATGACCCATTTCCCTATTGAACCCACATTATCTAAACTTATAATATTATCATCACAAACGAATTTCCATTGTTCAGAAGAAATTATCACCATTGTTGCCATGTTATCGCTGCCGAATATTTATCATCGTCCGAAGGAACGTGCAAATGAAGCAGATCAAATGAGAGAGAAATTCATCATATCGGAATCGGATCATTTGACATTATTGAATGTATTTAATCAATGGAATATCAATTTATTGAAGTTCAAAAATAATTATCAGAAGATTAATCAATGGTGTAATAAGAACTTTTTGCAAATGAGATCATTATATCGTGCCAAAGATATTAAACATCAACTTATGTTAATTATGAAGAAAATGAAATTGCCCATATTAAGATCAACCAATGATGAAGACATTAAGAAATGCTTATGTGCGTCATTTTACCAACAACTGGCAAAATTGAACAAGATGAGTTTGACAGGACAACCAGAATTTATTAATTTGCGACACAATTACATGAAGATGTATTTGCATCCGACAAGTTGTTTATTGGAAAGTAATTTAAGTTCCAATTATGTCATTTATCACGAATTGATATTAACCAAGAAAGAATATATGAATTATGTGACTTGTGTTGATCCCATGTGGTTGTTGGAATATGGATATAAGTTTTACTCAGTTTCTGACAATTACAAGGGGAAATTGGATGAAAATGTCATAAACAAGAAACAGTCTTTTGAAGATCAATTAGATAAAGATAAAGTGACATATCAAGAAATTCTTGACAATCAAACCAAAAAGAGATCTGGTATTGATAAACCAATGGTTAAACCAGGTTCATTATTCAAAAAAAGAAGAGGGATATAAAAAGTCATTAATTGGTGTAGATATTCACGTAATAAATAAGTCTATTAAGAGTGTATTTTTTTGGTATCTATGTACGTAGTGAGATCGTTCTAATGTAATATTATATTATCAATTAATCTCACCTTTTCATCACTGTTTTCTTTGGGTACCTTAACCGCAGTAGATACGAGAGCCCCGACTCCTGGTTCAACATATTCAAGATCATCTAAAGTTTCAGGATGGTTGATTGAAATATATTCAATTTCGAAATCTTTATCGGATGCAATAATTGGTTTAATCTGATCCACAATATGACTTACTTTAACTTTATCCTCATCACTTGTGTTTCCCACTTTTCCATTATAGAATTTTGCACCATTTTGTAATCCTTTATAAATCAACGAACTTCTTTCTTTCATATCATCACTCAAATATTGATTTCTTGAAGACATAGCCAATCCATTCTTCTCCCTCAACGTAGGCAATATATTCACACTAGTAGGTATCAATAAATCCTTAACTAAATTCTTGATAACAATACATTGTTGAGCATCCTTTTGTCCAAAATATATATTTGCAGGTTGAACAATGTTGATTAATTTGGTGACTACGGTAGCTACCCCACGAAAAAATTGCGGTCTGGTTATACCTTCCAATTGTTCGGAACATCCTAATACACTGACAAATGCCCCTCGTTGTTGACTAACATCTAAATTTATTCCTGATGGATACATTTCACTTATTTTAGGCACGAATACTGCATCAACTGATTTCAACTTATCGGAGAATCTTTCATCAATTAATTTCAAGTCTGTTTCTAATGTTCGAGGATAGTTATCAAGATCTTCATGAGGAGCAAATTGAGAAGGGTTAACAAAGATAGAAATTATGGTTTTGTCGTTTGTTTCTAAGGAGGCGTTGATTAATGATAAATGGCCTGAATGTAATGCTCCCATGGTGGGGACGAAGCCTACTTTTTGGTTCTGAGAAAACAGGGCTTGTCTCCATTGTCGAACTTGTGATACCGTTCGTAATATCTCTGGTGTTTTACTTATCGTCATGTATATGGTTTGGTGAGTAGATATATATAAATTAGTTGTGGTATATGGATATGTAAGTAGGGGTATTTATATGGTTGAAAAATTTTTCAGGTGTATAATTTTTTCATTGTATGTGTGTGTGAGTAAGTGTGTGTGTGTCATACAGTCTTTTTACTTTTTTTCGGTACCAATGGACATAAATTTTCGTACTTGTGCGTCAAAATTGTTCATAGCAATGGACAAATAAACTTCATAGTAAACCGGTCAAAATTATTCGCACCACTTGAGGAGAAAAGTTCAAACCAATGTGGACAAAATTATTCGTAACGTAGAGAACAAAATGTTCATACCAAGGTGGACAAAATTATACCTACTAGTGTGTACAAAATGTTCATACCACGTGACCCCAAAATATCCATACCAACCTCAGACAAAATTTCATACGATAAGGGGTGAGATTATTCATACCTCGTGATCAAATTTGTTCATACTTTAGGACCATATATTTTTCATACTATTTTGCGGGAATTTCGTTCATACTACGCGTGACCCACACTCTGTATAAGGACAGAATGTAAGGAGTTACATAAGCTTTCGCACAAGTATTAGTCAGCAAAAGAACTAATCCCCCTAAAGGCGGGCAGTGAAACCAACGACTATAAATACCTCCGACTTCCCATTTAAATAATGGGTACATCTTTTTTTTCTCTATATGATATTGCCCTAAATAAGAATCAAAGTGAATAAGATCGATAGTAAGTATGAATTTCAGAGTGGAAAGACACCCCGATGGCTATGTTGACGGCCTTGGTAATCGATTTGATTTCCATGACAATGATCGGATGACTTTGGAGTGTGAAATAGCACCATTGGAGGCATGTTTTAGTTTCAGCGATTACCAGAAATTTACAAACTCAACTGTTACTGACATGGAAGATTTAGAATTGAACAATGACGATGATATCGATGTAGACGTAGAAGTAGAGAAAGACGTAGATGTTGATCCACGAACCAGAGGCAGTAGAGGAGAGTACAACCTTTACTCTGAGTCACAGAAACAGAGATTCTGGCAGATGGTTGCAGAAGAAGGGTGTTCATCCTACAAAGCAGCTTTACTCAACGACATCAAGTTACAGACTGCTTATACTTGGAAGAAGAATTGGAATCGTAGAGTTGTGCAAGAGCAAAATGGCATTTACCACACTCCCAAAAAACGTGGACGTAAACCACTTCTTACTGATGAGCACAGAGAGTTCTTGAAGAATTTGGTAAACGAAGATGCAACTGTGACTGTGAATTTCTTGTTAGAGAAGCTCAGGGAGACTTTTGACAACGTCAAAGCAACTGCTTCGACTATCTACAATTTCATCACCAAAGTCTGCAAGCTCAGTCTCAAGAGAGAATCCAAATGGGCTATGAGAAGGGGCCTGGACGAAGTCAAAGAGTAGAGATATAAATGGGCTGGAGAATACAAAGATAAGCTTGACTTCAATAAGAACTGTGTTTTCATCGATGAAGCTGGATTCAACATCAGCATGAGAAGAGAGTATGGATGGTCAGCTGTAGGACAGAAAGCAGTTATCAAAGTTCCTGTCACTAGAGGTGTGAATGTATCTTTCATTGGCGCTATCTGTGCAAAGGGTTGTATTGAATTGAAAGTAAGACATCCAGCCACAACGGCTGCAAACAAGAAGCGAAAGATCGATGCAGATACTGCTGTTTCGGAGTCGAGCGGCAGAGGTACTACCGCCAATCATTTCATCTCTTTTGTTAAATCTCTTATTCATCAAATCACTACCAATAAACAGCTTAAAAATATGAAGTATTTGATTCTTGATAATGCGGCCATTCATTAACGTCGAGACCTTCAGTTATTGGTTGCACTGAGTGGATTGGAGCTCGTCTTCTTACCACCATACTCACCAGCTTTGAACGCTATTGAAGAATTCTGGGCAGTATGTAAATCAAAGGTTAAGAGATCAGCTTTGTGCAGAAAGGAACAGTTGACCCAAAGGTTATGGAAGCCACCAGTAAAATTGCCATTGACAGTTATGACGGTTTCTGTAGACATGTAGGCGAACATGTTCAACTCTGCATGGACAAACAAGAGTTCTAAATTCACCACAATAATCAAAAGGTGAATAATATATACAAAAAATCAAAAAAATGTTAAAAACAATAAAAATGCATAAAAAAATGTGAGATGTTTATAAACCCATTATAAAAAGATGAAAATATATAAAGGTCAAAAAAATAATTGGAAAACTAAAAACTACAAAAAAAAATATTTACTAACCTGTATTGAAATTTAGGAAAATGTGAATTCGTCATGTTTGAGTTGTGGTATGAATTAAAGTGGTGAGTATAGTATGAACAATTTGATGCAGTTTAGTATGAACTATTTGATGCAGTTTAGTATGAATAACTTCAGACGCGTGATACGAACTAAAGTCCGGAGATGGTACGAAAGTTTCTCTACACTTTGTATGAAATTTTTTGGTCACGAGGTATAAACTTTTTTGTCCGCTTTAGTGTGAATAATTCTCTGAGAGTAATATGAAGAATTTTGTCCGCCCTAGTACAAAATTTTATGTGTGAAAGATATGAACAATTTTGTCTATGAAGTGCGAATTATTTGTGAGGACTCGTATGAACAATTTTTTCTACTTCGACATGAACATTTCTGAGGAGCAAGTACGAACAATTTTGTCGCGCACATACGAAAATTAATTTGCATTGGTACTAATAAAAAATAAAAAGACTGTACCGCAGATGGGATGAATCTGGTGATGTGATGCAAGAAAATCTGGAAATGGAAAATAGAGTTGCAAAAAAAAAAAAAATTCACCCCAACAAAAAACATAAAAAATATTGCAAAATGACTCACCTGTAATGGAACATTGTTGTAATGAACCAAAGAAACGATGTAAATCCTAAGCGTTCTTCTACCTTCGATTCTGGTTACTAGCAGGTTGTTGTAAGTTTTGAAATCAATTAACGCGAATGTAACAAATAATTGTGTCGCCCGTTGTAAGTATTTGTTCCCAAAACAGACACAAGTATTTAACATGGACCTTTTGTTTTGGCACATTGTATTACCCCACAAAACAATCCCCCAATGCTTCAAGGGTTTCCCACCTTCACTGTTTCTTTCCGCTGACAATTACAGGAATATTGATGTCCGATATTCACGGAGTTAATGGAATAGTATTACTCAGCAATGATTTACCTTCAATTTTCTCCATTCATTTATAACCTTGGCGGGCTGATTGTTTGTATGTCATATCTTGAAGCCACGGTTCAATTTTTGATGTTACTGACAATCAAGGAGTTAAAGTGAACAAAAAAAATAATCCTCGGTTAAATTATCAATATCAACAATCTGCAAATCTCCTTATATATAAGAAGGTTCCCAACTCCAGCACTTGATTTCTTACTGTTTTTTTAAACATATAATTCACACGGGTAGATAATGTCATTTTCGTACGAAAAGAAAGTTTCGCCAGCACATCCATTTCGTGCTACAGGTAGCACATTACTTCACGAAGACCAATCCAAACTAAAGATTGTATACGACAAATATAAAAGCAGATCTCCATATCCCAAATCTTCTAATCAATTACGTTACAACTTAATTTTTGTTCATGGTACCGGATTCAACAAATCGATTTGGAAATACCATATTACTAGATTATATCAATTATCACAATCGCAACAAGTTCCTTGGTTTCTAGATGCTGTTATTTCCATTGATATGGCTGGCCATGGAGATTCCAGTTTGGAGAACCAAGGCAAAATCGGTCCTATTTTCCGTTGGGATGATGGTGGGAAAGATGTCGTTCATGTGATTAAACATGAATTGCAAAACACAGGAGATTTGACAAACGATTTTGAATCAAGAAATGTAGTTATTGGTCATTCCATGGGGGGATTCTGTGCATTGTATGCTGCATACTTAGAACCAAGTTTATTTGATTCTGTTATTGCAATTGAACCAGTTATCTATGGTGCTCCTGGAGGTTTGGAAAAATTCACCAAAATTTTTAAGAAGATTTCAAAATTGTTGATTGACACTTTTGATTCTAAAGAAGATGTCAATTTCTTTTTTAAAGAATTTTCATTTTTCAAGACTTTACAATCCCAAATATCTGATGATTTTATTGAAGGGGAAATTTATGAAGTTAAAGATGAAGAAGATGGTGAAATCAAATACAAATTGAAGTGTAATACCCCACATCAGATGGCGGCTTATTATGGTGCTTTTATGTCGATTCCCTATGGTATGCTTGCATTACCATTGATAAGGGTTCCAATCTGTCATGTCATTGGTACAAAGGCGGTTTGGAATCCTCCAGAAAGTATTCCTGCAATTAGGAATCTTATTAAGCCAGAATTCTTACTGCAAGCCGTAGATGTTCCAGATGGTGAGCATTTACTTAATGTTGAACGTCCAGATGAAACTGTTGATATTATCAAGGACTTTGTGACCAAGAGAAGTAAAGAATTCGTTGCTGATAAGGAAAAAGTTCCAGAAGTTGTATTAAAGAGAAACAAAGATCTGATTGCAAAACAAGAATTTCAAAGTTTGTTGGATCTTAGATACAATGACGTTTATGGATACTTTGTTGAACAAAGAACTGGATTGTTCGAAAAGGCTGGATCAAAGTTATAGAGAGTTAGTTGTAGTCTTTAAAGTGGTTTTTTTTACGTTTTAGTAGAGGGATACAATGAGATTGAAGGATATGTATACTTGAAGTAAAACCATGCTTGATCGGAATAGTATTATCTTATTAGTGTTTGTTCTTTTCATCACTGCTTCTTCTAGCTCTTCTCTTGTTCTAGATGTGAACAATACGCAAAACTTGTGGAATTATGCACCACCTTGATGTCACCAATATTTAAAACTAAAAAAAAAATGAATAAGGAGACAATGACATTAAATACTAATCCTGCATTCAAACAAAAAAATCCCTCAAGCCTAGAATTCAATTTTTAACAGAAAATGATTGGTGGAAACCCCTCAATGAATTACTCTGCAGTGATCATGCATATGACCATTAAACTAGAGAGCAATTTTAAATTTTTTTTTAATTAGTACATTTCTTGGTTATTGATGCGAAACTATCATTTTCCTCACGTGATTGTTTCACCAATTATATTTGTAGTCGTACCGTTTATTTCTCGTACATTGTTGTTGGTGCTGCAAAAACAAAAAAAGAATACACAATTTGCAGATATCAGATTCTTACGGGAATGTGAATCACGTAACGCAATGGTGATACAAACTCATGCTATCCACTTCTTCCGAACATCACCAAATAACTTAATCGGTTTCCAAATAAGACGATCAATTAATTTCACAAAAAATTAAATAACAATAACGTCACCTTTGTCATCAGGTGCAGTACCTCACAATAATTCTGAAAATTGGATCTTTGTAACACAATAACCACTTAATGCCGACAATACTTGGCTAAAATGCAGTGAATTCCATCTCTTTGTTAGTGGAGAATCTTTCTACTGCTCCACCACCACCACCACTACCACCGCACCATTCTTAACTGATCCTCGGTTGCCCCTGTCAACAATCATTACTTGCCCCCCTGGGTGTTTTCTCTTTTCTTTTTGCAAAATAACATACAATATTGTGGTGCTTCTTTCGGGATTCGTTTTGTATTCTCGTAGATTTCAACCGAATGGGAAACGGTATTTCTTAGTGAGGCTGTTGTCTCATGAGGTGGCTACGGTTTGGTGCGTTGCCTTGCAGCGAAGCAATTGGTTTTGTTGGTTGCATTTCAATATGAGTGCCACTGTTGATTCACCAACAGCTGATATATAAAAGTACATGTGGGGAAGAATGCTAATACTTCTAGTAATGCTTACACCGAAATCAGGGAGTATCTTGGAAACACCATTGCTGAGGGGCAATAGCAAAAGAAGAATCTGAACAAAAAAAATTTGACAACCGAGTTTCATTTTTAGTTGGTGATACTCTTGCAGCCGAACCACATTGTACCCCCAGAGCTACAAACCGAAACAAGGAACCGAGAAGAGTAAGAGCATAAAAAAAAACACCAGCCAAAAGGAGCGACTCAAAAAAAAAAATAGTCACTTTTGGTTCACTTGCTCTTCTTTCTTTCTCACGATTCTTACTAGCCCCCCCAAGCTACTCCCACACCATCGCTCTTCCAACAACCCTTCATCACAATCACTAACCAACCAACGAATAATCGTTATCCAACCTTTATATTTTTTTTCGTTGCTTGCTGTCAATGTTGAAAAGAGAAAGTGAAGACACTTCCCCAGTGCTACAGAGATCAATTGGAAACAGCCCCTCGACTATGGCTTCGACTCCATCCATGAGTGGATCAAATGCATCCCCTCCACAACATGCCAAACCATCTAATAAAAATGAACAAAACAAAAGAAGAAGAGTCACGAGAGCTTGTGATACTTGTCGACAGAAAAAAGTCAAGTGTGATGGGAAACAACCGTGTATCCATTGTACGGTATATTCCTACAAATGTAGCTATGATCAACCAAATATAAGAAACAAGAAAAATTCAGGTATACCCGTACCTTCACAACCAAGTCCAGCAATACTACAAGTGGCTGCACAGGCTGCAGCTGCGTTTGGTACCAATCATAGTCCAGAAAACGGAAATAACGATCCATCGGCTCATCAACAACATCATCTGCAATTAAATGATTCATTTCCAAAAACAAACTTAATTATTTTTCAACAGATTGTTAATGCATTATTTCCTAAACTACAATTGGATGGATTTGATCCCAATTTACAACTTGACTTGAATAAATTTCAAAAGGCTATTCAGTACATTACACAAAAATCTCCTACTTTTGTCTTGAATTTGAATGAAATTTCTGATTTGATTCTGGATCCAAATGCTGTGATACCTCCAAAAAAATCTCTATCAGTTGGATCTTTTGAGGATAGTGTGGGTGCATCGGTGTCTTCGCCACGTGAAGTTGGATTGTACTTGCCTTCAAAAGAAGTTGCTTTGAAATTAATTTACACTACATGGGACAAAGCTTGTGTGTTGTTTAGATTTTACCATCGTCCTTCATTACTAGAAGAAGTTGATTTATTGTATTCGTTGGATCCGGCAAATTATGGTGATCGACAACAAAAATTCTTACCATTTTTATATTGTATATTGGCATGTGGGTCATTGTTTAGCAAATCTCCTTATTCTTCTGCAAATGATGATAAAAATTTAGAAGACGATGGATTCAAATATTTCTTGGAAGCCAGAAAATTGATTGACATAAGCAATGTTGGAGATATAAATTCGATACAAACCATTGTTATGATGATTATTTATCTACAATGTTCGGCAAGATTGTCCACTTGTTATTCATATATTGGTATTGCCTTGAGAAGTGCCTTGAAAGAAGGATTGCATAGAAATTTAACCATTTTCCAAAATTCAAAACGTAAATTGGATCCAATTGAAGAGGACACTAGAAAGAGGTTGTTTTATACCATCTATAAAATGGATATTTATATCAATTCATTGTTAGGATTGCCAAGATCATTAAATGAAGATGAATTTGATCAAGACTTGCCAGCAGAATTAGATGATGAAAATGTTACCAGAACAGCATATTTATTTGATAAGCAAGAAGGAAGACTAAGTTCTTCAGGTTGTGCCAATCAACATACTAAATTGATGATGATTTTATCTCATATAATCAGAAAGATGTATCCAATTAAAGTTAAAGATGATAATTCCGATGAGCTACACACTACTTCTAGTGTACATTATTCACGTGATAGAATTCATGCCAAAGTTACCGATTTGGAAGTTGAGTTAAAGACTTGGTTAGATAATTTGCCATCTGATTTAAGACCAATAGATCCAAGTAGTACGAGTAATGATGGTATTGATGAAATACCAGAGAAGTTTCGTTTAGCAAATTACTACCTTCATTTGGCGTTTTTGAATTGTCAAATTATATTATATCGCCCATTTATTCACTTTATTAGTGATAGTATGGATGCATCTGCTTCAGATCCAAGATCTTTAATACGAGGAAGAAATTGTATTAAAGTGGCAAGAATGGTTGTTAAGTTGGCAAACAAAATGATTGACCAAAACTTATTATTGGGTACTTATTGGTTCTCCATGTACACTATTTTTTTCAGTATAGCATGTTTGATTTATTATTTGCATTTTGCCAACTATAACAACAATGGGAAAGGATCAAATTACGCTGGGATATTATTTGATGATGATTTGAATATTGATATGATTAAAAAAGATATTGAAATTGGTAAGAAAGTTTTGGATAGTTTGAAGAATTCATCCAACAGTTCATTAAGAATTTATAATATTCTAAACACCATGTTTGAACAGTTGAATAGAAGAACAGCAACTAGATCAAGACAAACTTCAGGACCTGGAACCAATAATTCCATTGAATCTTCTGAAATGAATTCTGTACCAATACCACCGAATTTCCAAAGTCAAAATGTTCAAAGTACTTTTAAGAATTTTGATAGCATGAATCAATATATCAAAAAGGAGAACAATACTAATGCCAATGAGAGTAATAATTCAGGAGATACGCAATTTCGAAAGAAAGAAAGTTTAGGCCAATTATTTGAATCCACATCAATTGCAACGTTTCAATCAAGTTCGGAGTTACCTGAAAGTGCTAATTTACAAAGGGTAGAAACCTCAGAAAAGGAAGAAGAGAATAAAGAAATTGGAAAAGTTTCTGGTGGGAATCTTACATCAGATTACATGCCAGGAGTATTTGATAAATTGGATGCCCAAATTTTTGGAAAGATCTTACCTCCTTATATGTTGGAAAAAAATGAAGATTTGTTTAGAAATGCACATGGACAACAGCAACAACAAATAGAACAACAGCAGCAGCAACAGCAGCCTATACGGCAACAGCAACAACTACAGCCGCAACAGCAACAACAGCAACAACAACAGCAAAATTTTCTTAATAATCAAGGACAACAATCTGGCATAACTCCTACCAGTGGTGGTATTCCCACAGCTGGTAGTAATTGGCCCATATTTAATGGAGAAGATGGATTAAATTTAGAAGCACTTTTCGGAAGTTTAGGAAATTCAGCCAATCCAGGTGATTCTAATGGGTTAGAATATTTAGATCCATTTTAGAAAAGAATAAACATTTATATAAGGTTGATTATTTATTTATTTGTGTATGTATGTATTTAATTATTTGCAATTAACTGTACGTTTATTAGTATTATGTTTTTACCACATTACGAAGTAAATGCTAGAGAGTGAGTGAACTCGTCTTGATTATGGTTAAAAATCAATAATCATTGTTGAAAAATTGACATAAATTGATGGGAGATTAGATTAAGGTTCATGCAAATTCTAGTTAAAATTATCAATGATACTTGATATCTTTCTTTTGAACAACATTGTGTAATTATATTGAAAGAACAAGAATGACATATATATATATCGAATGAGATGATCCATTGTTGAAATTGACTCAGTTCTTCAGTTTTGGTGTGTATACGAAATAACAGCCTCTTCCATAGTGGTTGATTGAATTCTACAAGGGAAACAAGAGATTACGGACGAATAAACAAACTTATTGATAAACAGAAACATACTAAACATAACATTTATTGTAATATACTATACTTTGCTAGATGCTCGATGGGAAGGAGCGTAAAGTTAATACAAACTAACACAATGTTTTCTGGCGAATCCATGCGATTAAATATTACCTATGCGAACAGAAAACAAAGCAAGTTTACCGACATCCTTGATTTTTGCAAGTCATTCCATATACGCTGTGATAGGCTAAAAAGAAGAAGAAGAATAATAAGAAGAGAAATTAGAAGAAAATATGAAAACTTAAGCAAGGAGAAGTTATTTATACGTCAGCAATCTAGCTAAGGCATGTGTAATATGAATAATTGGTTATTACACTACTGGCTATTACTAATTGTCGTCACATCCGATTAGTTTAAAAATGGACAACATACTCTCATTGTCAGGTAAAGACGTGTATCCACCAATTCCAAGGATATTCACCACCTCTCGCTCATACTCCAGTACATTTCGTATCCTTTAGTATCACTCTTTCTTTTATAGTTCTCTTACGCTTATCAAGCCAATATACGGTTTCAAACCCAGGTATAGGTTCTCTGCATAACACTCATAATTTATATATTCTATATTACTTCTATTAAATCATTATCCAATATATACATTAAACTACGTTATTAATTATTTACACAATATTATATTAGTATAGGCTCTTAAGTCGTATTGATATCGTAAATATTACTAAATGTTAGGTAATACGTGTCTTTACCAATTCCACTGATATTCACCTTCGCTCGCCCTTGCTCGCTACAGTTCATATCCTTTAATACTAGTATTTCTTTATAGTTCCTTAGCCTATCAAGCAAATATACGGTTTCAAACCTAGGCCTAATCCCCTTTAGTGGGGCTCTAACCTAACATTAAACAGTTTAAAACCATATATTTGGCCAATCAAACAGCCACAAATCACGTGACAAAGGTAAGCAAAAAAAAACAGTAATTCCGAAGAAGCGGAAGTACGGAAAAAAGAAGGCGAAGAAAAATTTTAAGCAAATTAAACAATGAACAAAAACCATTAACAATTGACACCACAACTACAACCACAACCACGACTAATATAAAAACGAGCAATAAGAGCACCAAGGAAGAGCCACAGTTATAATTGGAATATATACACTTACTCATATACACATACACATTTAAAATAAATAGCCATAGTCAAACTTTATAAGAAAAAATAGACCAAACAAAAAATGGAAACCTTATTTAAGCTTACCATGGATGAAGAAAAAGACGACCTACTGCCACAACATATATCATCACTGGTGGATCATAATACGCATACGAACACTTCTTCTACTTGTCTACTATTGCAGGACTGTTTGAATATAATACAATCACCAGATATCAATACCACCACTATCAATACAAACAGAAATACAAATATATATAACAATAGAAGTGCAACTTATAGTAACCATCCCGATATTCAATACTTCCAAAAAATCAAATCTAAAAACCATTTCAATTATCATAAATCAAAACATCATACTAAATGGAATATAAATAAAGTACCATCAAGAACGACAACAACTACAACTACTACTACTACAACCACGAAGATGACGGAATTTGAACCTTATAATTTGGATCTATTACTAAATCGAATTAAAACATTCAATTCTTTAAATTGGAAAACCATCGATCCTACCATAAATGAACTAAAATGTGCCGTGAATGGCTGGAAATGCGTTTCATTCGGAATCAAAGAATCCAAGAATCATCTAATTTGTACATTTTGTAATCAACAATTAATTCTCAAATATGATGATGTAAACAGTAATAATAATAATAATAATTACTTGGGAGGAATAGTGGATATAACTCCATTTGATTATAATGCAATGAGTGGCAATTTATATGATGAAACTTTTCATAAGAAATTGGTGGAATTGTATATCAAGCAAATTGAAAATACAGGTCATGGAGATAATTGTCTTTGGAAAAACTTTGAAACTCCTATTGAAGGAGTATATTATTTAAGACAATATTTACCTGATAATAATCAATTTTTGATCAATCAATATTGTAAGAATTTAAAGAATTTGATTGATAATATACTTATATTACAAGAATATTCTTGTGAGTATTTCAACCCTGATTTCCTAAAATTTCACGATCATCAAAACCACGAATTTGACGAGAATCTTGTATATCCTGAATTTATTCGTATTTCAAATCAATGGTTATTATCCAAATATTTCAATGATGACAAGGAAAATTTCCAGAATGGACTAATATCATATCAAATCCCAGCTTGGATATATAAATTAGCAATCTATGGGTGGTCATTAAATGTTCAGACATATGCGAGGGATATTATACTAGTTATGAGTTGTAATATGTGTAACGAAAGAGTGTTTTTAAATTCAAATGATCCAACTTCCACTACCAATACTACAAACACATCATTAGCTAGTACCACCATTAACAATCATCAATTAAATCTATCACTGTCGAAAATATTAACTCCTGTGGTTTATCGAATGTTGAACACCCATCATGGTCATGATGGTAATGACACTGGTGATGAATACGATACTATCATTGAGGATAATAAATTTGACCCAAGATTTCATCATAAATCATGGTGTAGTTATTTACACAATAACTTGCCGAAATATTTCATTGAAATGTTGTTGGAAAGTGAATTGAATATAGGTGCCAATGGGGAATATGTCTATGATAACGATTTGATGAATATAGATACAACCGGATTTGCCAGCAATAGTAATGGAGATGGTGTTGAAGATAATGCCAGGAAAAGAAGGAAAAGCTTTACGGTGAATGAAGGTTTGGAAAGATTGAACAAATTACGTAAATTGTATTTAATAGATGAATAAAACAAAACTTTTTATTATTCTTATAGACTATAGATAATAACTTGCATTACAACTATCTATATTTTGAATTTCACATCTCATCACAAACTTTATCATCATACCTCATCATACCTCATCATACCTCATCACACTTCATCACACTTCATCATAAACCATTTTATTTATTAACTGGTTGACTGAAATCCAAAATTTCAATAAAGGTCTCCCCTTCTTCACCATTAGCATCACGTTGAACAGCAGCCACACATCTCTTGTAATCGAATCTAACTTGCCAAATCCCCCCCGTCACATCAGTTAACAAATCCCTTACGAAAGTACCGCGTTGTAGATCCCACAATTTCAACATTTTCTCACTGCCACTAACCACCCTCAACCCATCATGTTCAAAACAAGTAATGGCATTGGTATGACCTTCTAATTTACTCAACAATTCTCCATTCTTAGGATTCCATACTCTTAATGTGGTATCAGCGGCAGCACTCACCAAGACTCCATCCACTAATCCTAATAATCCAACCAATGATGAATGTCCTTCCAAGACTTCTAACAAATCCCCAGTTTCAAAATTCCACACATTGATTTTATTATCCATGGCTCCGGAAAAACACGTCTTGCTTGCGAAATCCATGGCAGTGGAATATACTCGATCTTCATGTCCATTTAATACATTTATACATCTTCCATTATCTAATAAATCCCATACTCGGACAGTTGAGTCATATGAACCGGAAATGATGATGTTCCCATATCCAGAAATCGAACGTACTGATTGCGTATGTCCCGATAAAACCGCTATGAAATATGGGTTATCGTATTCTCCATCAAAGGGTTCGTCATTGGAAGAAGACGAAGAAGTGGAAGAATTCGTAGATTGATCATCATTATCATCAACTATTGGTAATTTCCATACATGAATAGTATGATCTCTTGATCCAGTAACTAACAATGGATATTCCGGAAATATGATGTCTTCATCGTGTTCATTCTTACCAATTACTGTGGGGTGAATAATGTCCAAACATCTGATGGTAGAAGTATGACCTCGGAAAATATGAGTACATTTACCTGTTTTCATGTTCCATACTCTAACAGTTCGATCTGTTGATCCAGTTACCAAAGTATTCCCAGTATATTTCAATGCCCAAACTCCACCTTCATGACCTTCCAAAACTTTCATTAATTGTCCCGTTTGTGTACTATAGATTAAAATACATTTATCATCCACTCCAGTGACAATTTTTTCATCATCGTGTTGTAAACATGTGACGACCTTATTTGCATGCCCAGGCACACTGATTCTATGGGGCCCATAATTTGGATCCATCCACCGATTAATAATCATTCTTCTCTTTTTGTACAAGATTTGAGCCGAATTTATTAATCCAGGTATGGTACACCATTCTTTCATTAATTTTTCACCATTGTGTAATAATTCATATTTAATCACATTATCATCAGTGATTAATTTTTCTTGTTTTAATAATTGTATCCAAATATTTGAATTATTGATGATTTCAAACCATTTTTTACAAACTTGTGACAATGACAATAATGTTTTGTAGTCTAGATATGATAAGATTTTCATGGTGACTTCTAACGGTACATTACTGACTAAATCTCTTTTCAACGAATTATAAATCAATCCATTAAAGGTACTTAATGTTGCTCGATTGGTGTTTTGTAATAATTTGAATATTAAATTATTCTGATTTCTTTCATTTAAAAATCCCGTCAAATTCGTAATTAACTCCATTAATTCCATTTGAGTATTTGGTTCATTATTCATAATAGTTTCAATAGTATTACTACTCTTACTGACATCATTATCATGGATATTAGTTTCGTTATCGTTATCATTATCTAGATTCATCTTCTCATCTAACATTGCTGCATTTTCAGTATCCAGTTGTATGGGTGACGCACTAGGTGAAGGTAATGGTAATTGTTGTATTGGGTCCTCTTCAATATCAGATATTGGGGTTTGACTAGGGGAGTTGATAGCATTTGGAGTTCTTGGGTGTCGAGAATGTGGATCAATAAATGTATGATTCACTGAAGGAATAGTGACGACAGTAGTTGCAGCTGCTACAGGACCAATAGTAGCATTACTGGCAGTAGTGGTTGTAACAGGAACAGGAGTGGGTACAGTATTGATGACATTCCCTTGAGGTTCCAGCTGAAACGAAACCGGAATAGAACCGGTCGTAGTACTAGTAGTAGTGGTAGAAGTCTCTCCATTTGAAGTCAATCTTCTTTTCGGAGGAGGATGAACTAATCCATTAGGACGATGCGTCTGCATTTGCATTTGCATTAGCATTTGTCCTTGCTGTTGTGCTTGTGGTTGTTGCATTGACTGTTGATGTTGTTGAATGAGTTGTGGTTGGAAAGATACCAGACTTTGATTATCAGTATCGGAAGACTCATCATATGAAGAAGATACCAAACTTCCTTGATCATAAATATCATCGTCGCCTGCATTTCGTTTCCTGTGATTTCGTCTGTGTGGGAAATTGTGATCAGCAGTAATGATGGGGGGTCTGGTTGTAGTCGTTGTATTCACCCCAGCTATTGAGGCAGTAGTCGTTGTTGCGTTAGCAATTGAATTTTGCACTGAAGATGGTCTGTTGTTGTTATGACTGGTTGAAAGGGAAAGTTTCTGATATTCTTTATGTAACCATGTATCCGATAATTTACCATCTGGGTTTGTTAGTTTATATTCAAATTTTGCCGATTCATCACGTAAGGGATAAACAAACGTATTGGATTTTTTATTGCCCTCCATTTTTAAATAAGCTTATGATGTAAAGAATAGGTAGTTGTAAAAATAACAGTAGCAGTTACTTGATGATGACGACTATTAATGATGGGTTATAAATGCAAACTAGTGATGACAATGAACAATAAACAAACTAAACTCGATCAATAACTAAATAAAAAACAAGATACAAGAAACCAAAGAGACTAAGTAGAATAGATTTTTATGAGTTGTGTCGACGAGAATGTTTCAAGTACAACGGGAGGTGGTGGGGGTAGTCGTAGTTGATAATGGTTATACGAAGTACTAGTAGTAGTAATGGTAACGTTTGAGGTAATTTGTTTTTTTTTGTTGAGAAGAAAATTTTTTTGTTTGCTTTTGCTCCTTACAGTTACAATTACAATTACAGTTCCCGTCACACATAGAATTACACTCAACCGGATTACATACCCACAACATATCTTTCACAGCCAAAATTTACAGGTACTTTTTTTTTCATTTATTCAATACACATTATACAGATTCCTCTCTTTTAAATATTCTTAATGAAGATACCTGGTTGGCCAGGAACAGCATTCTCAATAATCTTACCCTTGAATTCCAATTCAATATCGTCTTGTCCGGTAATGAGATCTCTACCCTTGGTTTCACCATTATTGAAAGAAATCAATTGCAATTCACCAACTTTCAAAGAATACGGAGCATTTCTAATAACATCTATAACTTTATTCAAAACATCCACTTCGTCAAAGGTCAATTTTCTATTAAATACATTTTCGGCATCTTCATTTTCCAATCTGGATTTAATGGCATGGATATATGGCATACCACGTTTCATGTCCTTGCCGACTCTCTTTCTAATTTCATTATTATCGTCCAATTTGTTTTGTTCGAATAATTCCCTAACAAGTTCGATATATTCATCTTGCCATTGTGGGAAAGTGTTGGAAACCAAGACAGTGACTTTAACTGGTTGATTAGCATCGACGTCACATTTACCTTTCTTCTTCTTCAAAGCTTGACCTTCAGCTTCACGAATCGATCTAGTGACACTTCTGACATATTCCAGGGCATCAAGGATGGCTTTGGAAACCGGTTTGGAGGCTCTTGGGAATTGACTGGTTTGAACACTGCCAGATTTCTTCAAAACTTCACGATAAAGATATTCAGCGAAATGTGGAGCAACTGGGGCTAACATCAATGCTTGGGTTTCGATATATTTAATGACAAGGTCCTTGTGCATACCAACTCCGGTGGTGGAGACACTTTCTCTATAAATATCTCTAGCAATTTGGAAATCGAATAAACCATATTTCAATGCTTGTTTGTAATTACTTAAAGTGTATTGATGGTAAGTTTTTTCAATCAAATCATTCATTTCATTTTCGAATGCAGCATCGAAGAAAGACTCATATTCTCCGGTTCTTAATTTGTCTTGGTTGGCAATTTCTTCTTCACACCAATCTTTCAAAGTAGTCAATCTCAAAATGGCAGCATTAGCATTGGCTTCGTCGAAATTAGCGTCTTCAACAGTATCACCTGCATCGGCCATGGCAATTCTGGAAGCATCGGCACCGAATTTTTCAACAATTTGTTCCAAAGTCATGAAATTACCAGTGGATTTGGACATCTTGGCGTTGTTCAATAACAAATGTCCATTGGCTCTAATTCCTCTTGGCCAGTATTGTCTAGGGAATAATGCAACGTGAGTGTAAATGAAGAAGGTTAAATGGTTTGGAATCAAATCTTTACCGGAAACTCTAACATCTAATGGGTAGAAATATTCAAATTCTCTTCTCATTTCTTTCAATTGTTCAATTGGAATATCAGTCTTGATATCTTCACGACGAGTGAAAATGAAATCGAACACTTCATCGGTCATTTGTTCTGGTGTAATAGCAAATTTACCTTGTTTTCTACCATAGTAATCAGAATGCAAGAAACGACCAACGGTATAATATGCCATGTAAATAGTAGAATCAGATAAGGATTCAACCAAGAATTCATGATCCCATGGCAATTTGGTACCCAAACCGAATTTTCTGGTAACAGCCCAATTCTTCATCCAGGCGAAAACCCCTTCAAATCCATGTCTGGTTTCTTTAGAATAAGTTTCCATATCTTTAAGACATTCCAAAGCTTGTCCTAACCAAACTTCTTCACCATAATCAATATACCATTGATCTTCCAAGGAAACACAACAATCATCTCCGGATCTGGAAATAACTTGGGATTCTGGTTCGTTGTAAACAAAGGCTAATCCTTCATCAATCATATCTTGTTTCACTTTAGCCTTGGCAACTTCAACTTTTTCGCCCTTGTATTTACCAAGTAACATAGTACCGTTATAGAAGCCTTCTTTATAAGCCAATTCTTTAGCCTTGGCCAATTGAACAGCATCTTTTGGTGATTGAATTTTCAAGTCATTAACTAAAAATTCAGCACATTTGTCACCATATTTTTCAGTATGAACAATAGGAACAATTTCAGTTTGGACCCAAGATTTGTCAATACCGTAATATTCTGGTTTATTATCCAACTCTCTAGTAGTGATGAAATCATCTGGGGAATCGGATGGAACACAAGTGACGACACCAGTACCTTTGGTTGCAAGAACGGTTTCCATAGGTAAGACTTTCAAGTTCTTCAAAACTGAGTATGGAGCATCAATAGAAGAACCAACCAATGACTTACCGTCAATGGTGACAATTGGTTTATAGTTACCTCTTTCAGGGGTCAATTTTTGGAAGGACATGTTCTTGAAGGCACGTTCAGTGGTAATGAAATATTCTCCGTTACCAGCATCGAACAAGCCGTAATATATCTTTGGACTAACAAAACAACAAGTTTGACCATACATGGTTTCTGGTCTTAAAGTGGCAGCAACCAAATAAATCTTCTTGTCGGTAATGTCAAATTTAGAATCTTCGAAAAATTGCTTGGCATCAGGAGCAAAATCAGTGACTCTGATTTTAATACCCACGTATTCTTGTGGACCAACACCTTCACCGGATTGTCTATCGTGATCCAAACAAGCTTGGCCATCTTTTTCGGAGAAAATGGTGTATCTTTCCCCAAACTTAATCTTCCCAACATCTCTCAATCTGTTAATTTGCCATCTGACAAAGGCATCGTAATATGGGTTGGCATCCGTAGTAACCATGGATCTTCTCCAATCGACTCTGGCACCAAATGCAGTAACATCCTTTTGACACAATGGTGGGAAGAATTCCAACCAGTAGGCAGTATCGGCAAATTTGCAAACTTCATCTCTTGGGATACCTAATTGCATCATAATTTCAAATTGATATTTAGCTCTACCGGTCTTAGCAGCAGCTTTGGATTTCTTACTAGTGAATTTAGTAACATCTTCTCTCTTAACTTCTTCCTTTTTAGGTTTGGCTTGTTCTTCGACTTGTTGTTCATCTTCACTTGGTGCATTGCCAAAACCTATTCCGAATAATTCAATTTCTCTCTTGATCTTATCGGCAGCGGCTTTGATTGGCATACCAGTAC
Organism: Candida labiduridarum; assembly: GCA_030572435.1. Lineage (NCBI taxonomy): Eukaryota > Fungi > Ascomycota > Pichiomycetes > Serinales > Debaryomycetaceae > Candida > Candida labiduridarum. Next base: position 187,142 of record JAJLZW010000009.1, read on the forward strand.
AATGGAAACCCAATGGGAATAAGGCTCTCTTACCGTTCATTCTTTGGAACCCAGTAGCGAATTCAACTTTGGATAAAGTGAAGGCATGACCGGCATGTAAAACACCGTTCATATATGGATACGCCATAGTCGCAAAGAACTTAGGAATTTGCTCTTGAACTTTTTCAACATCTTCAATTGGACATTCTTCAAAGGTTGGGGCATCGATCTCAAAGACTTTTTCGTCAGCCCAGACTTTTTGATATTTCTTTTCGATTTCTACCAAGGCATCTCTACGAAATGTCTTTTCAAACGTGACAGGTCCACTCATCGTAATTCTAGTATTCCTATAAGGCGTGCGGTTGGGAAGAGTATTGGATAGGTATGAAAGGTAAGGTGACCAAGTTTTGTAAAAATGAAAAATTTTCGCGCGCTGTGGGAAAACATAGGCAAAGGATGATGGAGAATTTCCAGAGCTTACAACTGGTAGTGCGACCACTAGACATTCACAATATAAACATATATGTAGTTATGCACTATTTTAGCTTACGTCTTCTAATGGAAGTCGGAATTAAATTTATGGCAGGTTTAGTTGTCGTTACTGCCGGTGTTATGATTGCTGTTTCTGTAGTCGACAGGGTCGATTTATCTATATTGCCACTCTTTAGAATATCTTCTTTAGTGACGATCTTTGCCCTGCTACTGCCAATATCAAGCGAGCTATCAACCAATCCAACTTTACCGGCATCACCAGCAACAACGAACTCAACCAATGCTTGCTTATCTTCTGGGAAAAGCAACAATTTCGCAACTCGGCCAAATTTCTCTTCGAAATATTTCTTAACTTGATGATAATTCAACGATGAATCCAAATCACACAATCCAACTGTTTTAACCCCATCAAAATCCTCTGGTCTAAGTTTTTGATGTGAAGATTGTTGTTTTTGAACAGTTAGTTTCCTGCCTTTGAAGCGAGTTCCATTTAATTTCAATGCTTTTTCCAACCCTTCCAATGATTTATACGTAACGATTGCTAAACCTCCATTATTCGTCATATTTTGTCCATCATTGTCATACAGAGCTTTTGGAAAAGTTATTACCTCGATATTTCCACAAGTTGCAAATTTTCTTTCAACAGCATCTTTACTTATATGGAACTGAATATTTGTGACTCTTGCTTTTCTTTCGCTTATTGGAACTGAACGTTCATGCTTTTCAGAAGGAGAAGAAAGTTTAACTTCCCATGTGAATTCACCTCCTAGATTCTCATCACGATATGTCTTGCCATTATATTCATCAATAATCTTTTGCGCATCTTCTGAAAATAGCATTTGTAGATAACAAAACCTTTTCTGACGTTTCAGAGTTTGATTTGGAAACCTAATTTTCACAACCACACCAAATTGGTTGAACAAAAGTTTGAGTTCTTCTTGTGAAGATGTGGATGGATAATTGTTGACAAACAACAACGCATTTTGTAACTGATTGACAAAAATTTCACTACCTTTTAATTTCTTATGGCTCCTACTCAATGCTGCGAACACTTGTTGTTCATTCTGAAAATCAAAAACGGCCATCTTATGTTTGTCGTCTAAAAAAACAAAGGAAATTTCTCCAATTTCTCCACAGTCTTTAAAGAAACTCCGAAGTTCTTCTTCAGAAGTATCCAAAGAAATATTTTCAACTCTTACGGTACATGTTTCTCTTGATTTTGTTTCAGGCTCTTGTTCTATCTCTTCATGCTTTCTCTTTTTCTTGTTCTCCAGTTGACCTCCATTGATTTCTTGTGACTTCTTTGCAAGTTCTTCTCTCTTTTGTACGACTTTCTTCATGGCGTTATTACAGACAGCCAAAGATTTCTGAAAATTGGAAATATCACCATGCAATTGTTCGTAAAATAACCATTCTTCAATCAATTTTTCTGGGAAATCAAGTTCGGTTGCATAATCTAGCGCTAGCTTAAATAGTCCTCTAATTTGAGCTGTTTCTAGGTCCATATGTATGCACATCTTAATCACAAATAGCCATACGTCTGCCTGATCAGGAAACTTCTCGTACATCATGACCATGCAATCAAAGTTCGCAAACTTGTCTCCTGATATCTCGCGATAGACCGAAAACGCAAGCTTTTCAACCGAATGAAAAATATCATTTGATTCCAACGCTTGTTCAAAGTATTGTCGGACCTCACTTCTAAAGTCAAGAGCGAACCCTGAGGGTAGATTTTGTGGTGTAATTTCTCCAAATTGGAAAAGAAGTTTCCTTTTCATATAAATAATTGCCAGAACGACTAGTTTCCATTGTTGGAAATCCCATTGTTTCATTAAATTCAAGCAATCAATTCGATTTTTAGTTTTCTCATATTCTGGAACCACTTTGTCAGCTAGCAACAAGTGATTCCTTATCGTTTCAGAATAAGCATGTCCGGATTTTGGGAACGTTCTAATATACTTGTTTAAAATGAACCTTAAGGAAGTCAAATCAATCTGATCGCTGGAATATATAAGATAAAGAACTGACATCCAAACCTTTTCCCAATCATTAGACCATGATTGATCCATCGCAATTGCTCTTTCGAAAATAGCAATTACGGCATTCATATCGTGCTTGTTATGTTCATGAACACTTTCGATATAGTTTATCCATAGTTGGGGATTATTTGGGGCCTGTTTAATTTGAATTTCAAACGACTCGTAATATGGTAGCTTTATCTTGGTCCTGGTGTAAATCTTATTTGCTGCTGTCATTTGATCATCATAATTGTTTTTGTCAAATTCACTAATCAACGAGGAAAACTCACTGAAGGATTCATCCAACTGTTGATGCGGATAACTTAATCGTTTTAAATGCAATCTGATCAAAGCTTGCAAATCGTCGTGATCATGAGACTTGTCATACTTGTTCCTGAAGAAATCCAACAATCTTTTCCATATTTTATTACCATTGCAGAAATCATGAGCACCAATTGTTAGCACTTGACTGAATAAATCTTGGTAGTCATCTTTTTCGAGCATTTCAAAGATCACCAACTTTCTGCAGAACTCTAGATAGTTGTCCATGGTATTGACATTGGAATAATCTGGGATGATTGAGTCGTAGAATTCATATTCGAGACTGCAACGTTCTACTACTCCATCTAGTAAATGAATTTCTCCTAACCAGTTGTTTAATTCGAATTGTTGTAATCGAAAATACTCTAGTTTCTTGCAATATGTATTATGTATAAGCAAGACTCGTTTATATTCGTTGTCAATTGGTTGAAAACTTCGAATTAAATCATCGTAATAAGAACCTATATAAGGATTCTCTTCAATCAATGACTGGATTTCTTCAATAGACTTGGCCTCGCTAGTCATTGTTGATGTAGTTACTATGGAAGCAGATGAATAATTTACAACAAATGTCAACGATCGTGTTGTACGGTTTTTGTTCTTTGTTTGATTTTAGGTCGACACTGGCGCGAGGCATGGGACAACCAGGAATCTTTTTCTATATTTTTTTGAGCCTCTCTGTCTTTATCTCATCTCCTACATATTTTTTTTTAGTTTTTCACAACCGATTGTCAATCAAACCACACAAGTGAAGATAAAACATGGATGCCAAAGTCTATTTAAAATCCTTCGGTTGGAAAGAAGGAGAGGCATTACAGAAAGGAGGTTTGAAAAAACCCATATTAGTGAAACACAAGAAAGATACCAAAGGTTTAGGACATGACACCAATGATTCAGATATGTGGTGGGAAAAACTTTTCGACGGTCAATTGAAAAATTTGGAAGTTAATAATGATAAAAAAAATGGGCAAATTACATTTGAAACCAACGACGAAAAAGTTGTTGATAGTTTCCACAGATCTATATCTCCATTATACAGAATGTTTGTTAAAGGTGAAGGGTTAGCTGGAACTGTTGGTAAAACAGACCATACAAAGGAAAGGCATAGAGAGATATCTTCGACTGATGCATTAATGGATATGGAGAAGCTTACAAGCGGGGATAAATTAGTGGTAGAGAAAGGAAAGAAGCAAAAGAAACTGAAGAAGGACAAGGAAGATAATAAACCGAAAAAGGACAAGAAGGACAAGAAGGACAAGGAAGACAAGAAGGACAAGAAGGACAAGAAGGACAAGAAGGACAAGAAGGACAAGAAGGACAAGAAGGACAAGAAGGACAAGAAGGACAAGAAGGACAAGAAGGACAAGAAGGACAAAAAACTGACCAAGGAAAAAGTAGATAAGAAAGACAAGAAAGTCAAGATACGATCAAGTGATAAAATCGACATAAAGAATTCCCTGTCAAAATCTAGCAGACTAGAAGAAAAGAGCAAAAGTAAAAAGAGAAAACTTGAAAAGGATAGCAGTGATGTCAACAAGGATGAGAAGCTGAAAAAGAAGCTGAAGAAATCATGGAGTTAGAGAATTGGGTTATTTCGTTTTATAGAACTGTTAATAGAAATTTGCAATAACCTGGTATTTTAGTCATTACTGACAAAACCCTCTTACTTATCATCAAATGAGATTTATTTGCGTCATACTAATAGTCGAACAGATACTTCTTGAGTTGAGTAGCAATTGATGGTTTCCTCTAAGCATGGGTGGTTAATATTTGGTTAAAACTGCAAGACTAATTGATTATAAGTGCTTCCCCATTGAAGATATATTCTGCCTCACAGTCTACGACATTGGATGTGCGACATACGATACACGACACATTCCAAATTCTATATACAGGAAACAATAAAATTATCTAATAAATGACAATAATAAATAATACACCTAGTAGAAAACCCACACCACAAATCTTCAAAACCCTACTCAATCATATCACCACGACAACAATCTCTTTGAAAGTCATGGGAAATAATCTCAGTAATGTCGTGGTCTGGATTTCGATAGTTATCATTTCGATCTGGTGTATCAAATCAAATCGAATATCTTCAATAATTTCCTTCATCATGGGGATACTTCTAACGGTAATATCTATATTTTATTATCTGATTCACTTACGACAATCATGCAAAAATCACAATCAATCAAGACAGAGGCGAAGAAATAGAAGATTCAATTTCACGTATTCTGACAATTGGAAAAATCAAATTATAGAATTGCAAACCGATAATTTCAAATTAAAACAGCCGATATTTGGTGAATCATTTTTAATTTCGGAAGAATTACAAAAATTGATCGATTTGATAAATGGAGAATTCATAACTCCTTGGTATTCTCAATTAACTGATTCCAGTTTATTCACTGATGATATCTCATTGGAAATCAAACAAGTGATTCAGAATTTCCAAACCAGATTGGTAGACGTCGATTTTGCTCAACTTTTGATATGTAATATCTTACCCGTTGTGCAGGATCATTTCACTAGTTTCTTGCAAGCTGAAGAAATAGTTAAGAATCAAGGGAAGTTTACGAAATTTGATTCGACTGAATATCATTTGGCTGTTGCATCCCAATATAGAAGGGGCAAATTACACCCAGGAGTCACGACGACAACAACAACATCAGTGACTAGTGACGAGAACAATATAAAAGAGAAAGTCTATCTTCGAGAAAAAATCAAAGCAATGTTACCATTTGTACTATCAGATGGTGAAAAAGATAATGAGATTGGGGTGGGGCTCGTGACTGAGATACTTGCATGTACCGTGTTATGCAATGTTTTCAATTTATTAACCGAAAGTGATTTTTACAATCTAATGATTGTTAAATTGATTGGCGATAATTTACGAAGACGAGACCAAGTGAAACAATTAAGAGCAGCATTGGAAATACATACGCAAAATAAATCCAAAGTCAAATCTAATTCGCAACGACCAAACGTATCACAAACGGAATCTGATTTGAACCTACATCATCAATTGAATGAAAAAATCATTAAATCGAAGCAAGAACGAGAAAATGATGAGAGTTTAAAACTTAATGATATATTATTTGATAAGAACAACTTAAGAATATTCAGAGAGTTTATGGAACATGAAGGTAAATCGAAATTGTTGCAATTTTGGGAAGAAGTGGAACTTATTAAAGCTCCATTAGAAGGTGTGGGAGCTGGAACTGAAGATGATCCGTTGGCATTGTCGTTAGAGTTTGGAAATAGCGATGATGTTTATCAAATTTATACCAAGTTTATTGCTAGTGGGGATATCACCGCGTCGGATATCTCAATATTTGGCAAACTCGAAAAACCAAGTGAACAGAATGGCGAATCGCAGATGAAAATATATCATGAATGTCGGATTGCGTTGTTTAAAATTCAAAATGATGTTTTTGAACGAATGGAAAGCGGCGACTTACCGTTATTTAAAGACTCGGAATTATACCATGACTTGGTCGATCAAAGTAAATCGTCAGAGGTGAATCCAGAAATCATCCATGCAGTTGAGAGTGCCTTTACACAAATCATGAATAAACCTGTTGATAATCTAGATAGTCAATTTCCAGAGAATGAGAATGAGAACTACGATCAAATATTAAATACAATCCAACTAAAAAAAGATTTATTTGGAGATGTTTCAAACTTTGGATCGGATGATAATTTAAGTAATAGGAATTCCAAATTATTTGATGACGAATTATCAGATGAAGAATCGTCGGATACTGATAGTGATTCAATGCATTCTGATCGACCAAATTTATCCACTAGTGATCTGGAAGTGCAATTTGCCGCTCCTGGAAATTTAAACTTGGCGGAAGAAATACCTAAATTAACTGAAGAAATTGAAAATTTACAGAGACAAATAACCGTGTTAGATCCATTGATTGGCAAGGCTGAATTGACCAACAATTTATCCGAACTTAAAGTATTACAAAAATTAAGAACCGGGATGATTCGAGATATCAATTTCAAGGAATTACAAAAACAACAATATATTGTCCAAGAAAATGATAATAGTTTATATGGAAAATCACGAGTTTGCATCCAGTCATATATCCGAGACAATGAAAAGAATGGAAAAGAATTCACGTTGTATATTATTGAAGTTCAGAAATTCTCCAGTGAAGATCCCAATGAAATCAAAGCTGGTTGGGTGGTGGCTAGAAGATTCAGTCAGTTTTATCGATTGCATGAATATTTAAAATCACGATATTTACGAGTCGGATATTTGAAATTCCCAAAAAAATCAATCCTGGTGTTGAAATTTCAACAAAAGCAGGTGGTGGAAGTTAGACAAATCCAATTGGAAGAATATTTACAGGAATTAATCCAAATTCAAGAGGTGTGTTCTGATAAGGCATTTCGCTCATTTTTATCATCGGAGAATTTCAACTTGAAGAAAAACCAACGATTTGAAGAACCAGGTAATAGTGGCAATCGTGACAGTTCAAACAATATTCAATTATTATTTGGAAATAAATGGTATAGAGGAATATCTGATCTTATGATCACTTCGAGAAACCCCCATGATATGAATAATAATAGCGATAATGGTAGTCATTCAGGGTTGAATAATGGAATAATGGAGAATATCAAAGACATGGAAAAAGAATTGAAACAATTTGACGAGTCCACTCAAACTGCGAAATCACCTTTTGTTAAACCTTTATGCGATCTATTAATCACGATTTTCAAGCTCCATAATTCCAAAAACTGGTTACGAGGAAGAGCGTTGGTTGTCATACTACAACAAATCCTAGGCACCACAGTTGAGAAAAAAGTCTACGAAATGGTTGAGATACAATTGAAAACCGAAGAAAATGTTTTGGATTTGATCATATTGTTGAAAAATATCCTTTTCCCCAATGGTAAATTCAAAGATCCTCCCGTATTGCGATCATTGTATCAACAATCAAATACCAGACAAGAAGCGAAAATCTTACTTGAGTTTTTTGTGTTTGATACCTGTTCCCGAATATTTGGCAGCCATAATAGTATATTCGCGTCCAACAAGGTGTTCAAAATAATCCAAAATGAGTATTTAAATAAGCATTTGATGTTTGAGATATTTGATGAGATTATGAATCAAGTGTTCCCTGAAATAGAGTAATAAACAAAGCTACGTGTGTCATACGTTACCCACTTAATTTATTGCTATTCTTATTGTTCAGAAGTTGTAAAACTTGTAAAACTTTGAAGTTATATGGATACGAACACAAAAAGTCAACTAGCTTTGTTGTATTAGAACT
>JAJLZW010000009.1:195348-215546 GCA_030572435.1 Candida labiduridarum
ATTGTTCAAACCAATTTTGGCTGTTATTTGGTATGAAAATTAAGGGTCACGTGTTATGAATAATTTTGTCGCATAAGTATGAACAATATTGTCCGCCTTAGTATGAACATTTTTCTACAAGTACTATGAATAATTTTGTCTTACATGTATGAATAATTTTAGCGCGCTAGTTTGAAATAAAAATAAAAAGACTGTATATCCAAAGCCTCTAAATTTCTTTTTTTTTTCTTTATTTATTAATTCAGTGGCCATTTGCCACTAAGGAACGATGGGAATAATGTAATGACAAGCGCAACTTTATAACAGATATCTATTGGTGTTGTTGGTGATTAAAAAACATCATCACTTTCTATAGAGATCTACATCCGGTTCGGATCACATCATCGGCTGTGTACACTGAAAGAATGAGATAGAAGAAAAAAAAAAAACTGCGGTTACATTTTGGTTCATTTTTGGTCCCAAGAAAAGAAAAGTGTACGACGATACAAAAGCGAGTTTTAATTTTTGTTTCTCGGAATATTTTTTTGTCCCCCCTCACCACCAATTTGACCCCAAACGCCACCACCGGTAGGAATGCTACCGCGACAAACGCCACCTTGACCTGTGCAATCACTCGTAATTAATTCAGCCACTGACAAATATTTATTGCCAATTTTTTCCCCAATTCCTGTGTCCTATTTCGAGAATCTTTCTCGTTCTTTCTTTATCTTTATTTTGCATTGAAATCGGAAATTAGCAATCGACCATGGCAAATGCAGATCCAAAGAATCCTCCACAAGTTCCAAGTGGTTGGGTAACCAAATATGACGATGAATATTCAACTTGGTTCTATGTTAATTTAGATACTAAAAAATCCCAATGGGATGCTCCAACGGGTACCACATTTAATGATAAATCGAGTTCTGATGCTCGCCCACCAGCTTATAGCCCACATGATTCCAGAAGCAGCAGTAGTAACAATGTCAATCAGGAAAAGAATTCATCTCGCCCTGCAGCTTCAAATCCTGGTTCACAACAAAACCAAAATCAAAACCAACAACAAAGAGGATACCAACAACAAGGATATAACCAAGGAGGAGGGTACAACCAGGGGCCTCCACAACAAGGATACTACAACCAAGGATATCCACCACAAGGCTATTACCAACAAGGCCCGCCACCACAAGGTTATTACCAACAAGGACCTCCAGGAGGATACTATCAACAAGGTCCACCACAAGGATACTATCAACAAGGACCACCACCACAACAATACTACCAACAACCACAGCAACAACAACGACACAGTGGTAGCAATGCAGGTAAGATGGCATTAGGTGTAGGAGGTGGTTTATTGGGTGGTATGTTGTTGGGTAGTGCAATCAATGGATACGAAGACCATGAAAGATACGAGGCCTACCAAGACGGATACCAAGATGGTTACGATAATGGATTTGACAATGGTGGTGACTTTGGTGGAGGTGATTTTGGAGGTGATTTCTAGAGAGCTAGTTTTTAAAAATGCATATGTGTTTAGATAGAATTACAACGTTTCGTGTTTCATATATATCTATATTGGTTGTAAATGTTCCTACAGTATAAATTTTGATCTTGTGTACACTACCTGGTTGTGTTGTAAAAGATTTTTTTTTTATTTTTATTTTTCCCAGCCAACCAATTAATGAGAAATGTTTCTTATTCTCTGGAGCGAAATATCAATTTCCATAGGAAAACTGTATACCATAGAACACTTTACAACTACACTCCATACAGACAACAAATAATGAGATTCACGTCAGTATTAAGACAACTTCCTAAGATCCAATTATCAGAAGTTATAGTCAGAGCTGGAGAAGGTGTGCCTACCGGTTTAACAGGACTTTACAAACATCCAAACCCAAGACCAGCCTTGGTTGCATTATACAACGAGACATTGAAAATTTTGCATGATAAATTTCCATCTGATTCCGTTTATAGACAATCCGTTGAAAATTTAACCCAAAACAGATTGAAGATTGTTGAAAAAGAAGAAATTGTTGAAAATATAGAAAACCAAATTGGGGGTGGGTTGATTGAAGAAGTTGTGATTCAAGCTGCTGAAGAATTGAATTTGGCTAAAGAATTGGGTGCTTTGAAAGTTTGGGAAGAGTTGGAAGAAAAACCATTGGATGATCAATGGGTCTATTTCGGTAAAAAGATCTAAGTATGATATAGTAAACGATATACATATACACATATATATATATATTCACACATAGCCCACAAGAAAGTATAGTAATCAAAGTATTTTTTGTATATTTATATGATAGTATAATTAGTAAGTTAGATAGAGACAGAGTTAGGTGGAGAGCACGATGGCTTTGTCGATGTTTATAAGAAGATAATAATATAACACATTCTGAAGGTATGTAATAAAAAGGCTCATCATCCTAAGGACCAACAACACAGAACCTTTTCCAATATAGAAGTGAAAACACAAATATCAAAAAAATAGGCAAAAAAAATTCATATTACTCTAATGAAAGCAAATAGATTAAGAATCAGTGAATAGTCCCCCCAAATCATTAATAAAAAAAAAGTAAAGAAACTTAACAATAAAAAAATAACAAAAAGACTCACCTCTCCTTCTTCTTGTATTGGTTCTCTAACAACAGTTGTTCTTTGCACCTGAATTATTTTGGGAAACATCTATACCACCAGCAGCACCACCACCAGTAGTACTGCCGACAGTTTCTTCAACGTGCTTTTCTTGAATGATACCGGCCAATTCATAAAAGATGGAATCAACATTTTCATTGCTCTTGGCACTAGCTTCCAAGAATGGGATATTCAATTTCGTAGCCAACTCTTGACCTTGTTCTTTGGAAACCTGTCTATTAACTTCGTCGTCACATTTATTACCAACCAAGAAGATTTGTGCATCTTCATTAGCATGTTGGGTGACGGTTTGGAACCAGTTTTCAACATTTTCGAAAGATCTGGAATCGGTCACATCATAAATCAAAACAATACCCATGGCACCACGATAATATGCCGTGGTAATGGTTCTGAATCTTTCTTGTCCAGCTGTGTCCCAAACTTGCAACTTGATTCGTTTGCCTTTGCTTTCGATGGTTCTGATTTTAAAATCAATACCAATGGTTGTGATAAATGAGGGATTAAATTTATCTTCGACAAATCTCAATAATAAACAGGATTTTCCAACCCCGGAATCCCCAACCAACAACAACTTCATGATCATGTCATATGCTCTAGATGTAGTACCTTTGCCACTCATGTTTGTAGTATTTGTGTGTGTATATTGCTGTGATGTGTTTTGTTTTATTTTGCTGTGCTGTGCTGTGCTGTGCCCTGTTGTGTAGTATTGTGGTGATCTAATAATAAGACGGAGGCAATAAGAATATTAGTGCGATAATAGTTAGGTGCCAATAATAACAGATAGGATAGACGGTATGTGAATACACTTGCTTGATGATGATGATGCTAGTAGATCAAAAGATAGGATGGTAGTGTAGTGGTAGTGGTAGTAAAGCAGGTGAAAGAGGTACAGATAGTTGTTCTATTTTTTTTCTCTCTTTCTCTCTCTTACACACTCTGTCTGTCTGCCGGGAAATAACTGTTGTAAATTCTGACTTGCTCTTTGTCTGATCGCTCGGATTTTTTTTTTCTTTTTTTTTTTTGGTTTCTGTCGTGTCGGTTGACGAAAATCGTGCCACTCGTATCAAGTCACATGATCTGTCAGTGATATATAGGACATTTCCATATATACTGACTTCAAATGGCACAAACACCATCTCCCACTTCCCCTTATTATTCACAACCTTTCTTGCTTTTTTTTTTGTAAACGACGAAATAAACATCTATTTCTTCTATAAACAACTACACCAACTACCACTACCAATAATTCATCTACAAGAAAACTTCAGCATTGATTTCAACGGATGATGCGGCATATGGAATGTCAAAATTATTCATGACTTCTGGGTGTAATACTCCCAAACTTCCTATGACTTGGCTTTCCCCATTGTCAGCATTTCTGAAGAAAATCTTGGCCCCTCTTCCTGGGAAGAAAGTTGCGTTTTCCTTATCTTCTTCAATCCAGTATCCTCTTCTCTTATCTTCGTTTGGTTTTTCCAACCATGGGGTCCTCATGGTTTGCATGACCTTACCCAACAAACCTTGAACCATTTCAAAACCAGAAGTCTTACCGGCATATACAGCAGACCAATTACGTTGGTTGAAGGCTCCTCTTTCCAATTTGTCGTCTTTCAAAACAATATCACCACATTCGAAAACCTTAATTGGCAATGAATGTTTTCTGTTTTCTTTGATGGTCTTTAAAATACCAGGTAATAAAGTAGTTCTGACAACTTGGTATTCAATGGTTTTTGGGTTTTCCAATTTAACTGCAGTTGTACCGTCATCTTTTTGCTTTAACCATCCGAAATTCTCATCGTGTGACGATAATGTCAACGGCATAACTTCCAAATAACCAGCTTGGGAACTTGCTAATCTCAAAATATCAGCAACTTTATTTACAGGTAATGGAGCAGCAACCAAACTTTCGGATTGTTGTGGTTTAGTCTTTTTCAAATTATCATAACCATATGCAATGGCAACATCTTCCATAATATCACATTGGTGCAAAATATCCGATCTTGTTATTGGGATTTTAACATCAATAGTATCTTTGGCGTCAGCAGAAGTGGTAGCGTCCAAGGACATCTTCTTTAACAATTTAGAGATTTGATCGCCTGAATAATCCAAACCGACACATGAATTGATATAAGAAATTTCAGCATTAGCAGTTCTTGGAACAATGTTTGGACAGATTCTTGATTCGCCATTATGTTCAGAAATAATTTGCACTGGTTCAATTTCAAATGGCACTTTACAATAACGAGAAAACATAGCCACCAATTGGTTTATAACGATTTCAGTTTTGGTTCTATCGGTACCAGTAACATCAATCCAAACGTTTCTGGTATCCAATGTAATCTTTGAATGATCACTGTTGATGATTGGTGGTAATGAGGCAACAGTTCTCTTGGCATCAAGCATGACTGGATAGACTGGAGAATCCTTGATAATGTGCAAAAATTTCCCAATGTTCTTGTCTTTTTCATAAAATTCCATCAATTCTTCACCATTAATGTTTTTGGTTTGGTTCAATGGGATAAAGTTGATATCTTTAGGTGCCAAAGCTTCATAAGTGAAAGGTGGAGTCAAAGTATCCAAATCATGGGTACCAATAGCCACCAAGGTTCTATTACGACACAAGTTAGAATGTAATTTATCTTGCAAGGCAATGAATGAATCATAAGCTCTTTGATCCAAAACAACATTTCTTAAAATTGCACTGGCAGCATATTGACGGACAGGTAACGTAGATTCTTTAATAGTCAAAGAAATTTCTGGTTTGGCTGGGTTTAAAGTATATTTTGGAGATTCCGAATTGCCCAAAAATTCATTCAAGGCTTGGGCAATACCTTCGATACATAACATGTCGTATCTATTGGCTGGAACTTCGATTTTCAATTGTGGTCTTTCATCGGTACCTTTGACGTCTTCGGTAGTGTCTTCATCCAACTCAATACCGAATTGGAAACATAATTCGTCGAATTCTTCGGTGGTGTAGGATCTACCTAACAATTTGAAGAGATCTTCTTTATCAACTGGGATGGTTGGCATAGCGATGGTCGTAAGGCGTAGCGAGACTTAGTTTGGTTGTCACTTCGGTCTTCTTCTCGATCCTCTGATGTAGTGTGAAAAATTTTGACTCACTGTTTGAACCAACACAAAAAAATTTTCTTTTTTTTTTTTTGGTTTCTGTTTTTGTTAACCCACGCACTACTTTTATGGAACATACAATGAATACTTACTTATATTACCAATATTACTTTGTCTGTACATATGCTACTGCTTCCTATTACTTGCCATTCTTCTTCTTATCTTCAGTCATCTGTTCAATTTCATTCACTTCCTTCACCAACGCTTCAACGTCAAAAACATCTCCACGTTGTTCCAGATTCTCATTATCAATCACGTATTCACCTCTATCATCTTTATCAGGTTCGTTACCACTACCAACTGTATCCCACCAGTCCTTCTTCTTAGGTTTGAACCATTTTCTCCAACCTTTAGGTTGAATATCCTCACTCTTTTCTTTCTCCATCTTAGCTCTTGCTTCATCAAATTCATGAATCAATTGTCTTTGTCTTTCCCCTTCTTCAGGATTGGCTTCTTCAATTTCTGCAAACTCCTCACTAAGAATTTCCCATCCTATATTTTTCATGATTTTGGGAATGGCTTTTCTGTACGACATGTGACCTTCAACTAAGTCCGTACAATCGATGTTTTCTATTCCTTGTATGGTAGTCAACGGCGATAATCCAGCTACTGTCCGTAGACCTCCACCAGTCGCTCTGAATAAATATCCCAAAATCCAATCTTTCTTTGAATATCCATTAACAAATCTCCCACTTACAACTGATCGGGCCTCAGCTATTTGATCTGTATTGATGGAAATCGGCGATCCCAAAATTATGACATTTTCAATCAAACCATAAACTCCTCGTTTTGCCATTTCAATCAAACACGAGTAAATTAATCTAGCTCCCAATGAAAACCCAACTAATGTAATTGGACGTACCCCCAAATTCCCTGAAATTATCGTGTCGGCTAAAAGTTTACCTGCCTTCCATGCACGATCCAATGACACGTTCCATGGATTATCCAACAAATAAGTAAGCTTAGACAAAGCCATGGGAATTTGAATGGCCGACATTAAGGCTGTTAAAATGGTTGCCCCAAGGATTTGTTGTATGGACGTACTTAACGCTTCACTTGCCAAAATACCAATTGTTTGACCCATCGATTGCAACATTTCCGGTTCCCATAACAAGGAAAACATGTCTCCCATCACGGGGTCAACTGTAGAAAATGGAAGCCTGACATCATCCAACTCACCATTCATCCATCCACTCACAGTGACGATCAAATTGGTTCGTTTGTTATTATGCAAGGGTTTGAATTCGAATGTTTGCACATCGCCTACTCTTCTTGCGCCTGCTTTAGAACCAACTTTTGCACCAATGGCTACACCCGTGGTGGTAATTAAGGCGGTGCCACCAACACCTGCCAAAAACCCACCAGTTCCAGCAACACCAATGGTGGTAAAACCAGCTGCAATACCGGCCCCAATAACTGGTGCTAGCAAACCCATCGAAAGTCCCATTGCTAAGGAACCTGCTAATGTCGCTAAACCAATATAGGCCAATCTTTTCTTTCTATTCTTCTTTATTTGTTGTTTGATAAACAGTTGGTCGTTTAATTTTTCGTCCTTATTTTCAATTGATTTTTCTGAGATCTCCATATCTAAACACTCAATCAATCTTCTCTCAAATTGATAAATTTCCAAGTCAGATATATCGACAATGCTGGAAAACCTTAAAAGCAATGATCTTGATCGTGCATCATAATACCCATCACTTAAGAGCATTAAAAATAAATCACAGATAATAACCCATCGCAAATCGAAGTCGTCGTCAATGAACGATATATTAGATTCAAGCACCGCTTTGGTTCCGATTTCCATCAAACTTTTGGACAACGCGGCAGCTTCAACGCCATGTTTGCTTAAATTTTCAATCATCTCCATTTCGGCACCTTGAACACTGAGATGGTCATATAACTTACTCATAACATACTGAATCCAATTGGCAAAATTCTTTTGTCCTTCACTTAGTTGCTTGGCTATCTTGTTCGATGTGCCAAACTGTATCTTCGCCAAATCAGTAGCCATATCAACTGTTAAAAGTTTGGCTATTCCAATATATGCAAATTTCTGCGACTCCGTCAACATATTCTTCGTTTCTGTCAACGCCTCTCCTGAGTCAATTTCGTCGTCTTCTTGATCGATATCTAGATCATCGTCGTCATCTATTTGAATGTCATCCGTGTGATATTTTGCGAATTTATCCGGCTTGTGATTTCTGGCCCGGAATAAAAAATCGGTCTTCTTATCTAAGACAGCATATTTATTCACTTGCTCTTCAGTGTCTATCTTCGTATATCCGAAATGATCCTTGTTGCCTGCTAAGAAATCTTGACCTGTTTTTGAATTATACTCCAATTCCCCTTTTTCATTATAATAATCCATATCTGAAATTGTTTTCATTGATTTCCAGTTGGTTGTGGAATTGAAAAAATCTTCTTCGTCATCTTTTGGTTTCCGTAGCGCAATTTCCTTCTCTTGTTCTTGATGATAATTGTATTTTGGTCGTGGCAGTGGTGGTTGTGGTAGTAGTTCGTGTTGGGGGTCAGCTAAGCCTATATCGTCCTCATTGTGCTCAGTGATCGGCGTTGTTAGATTTGATGCCGTCACCACTCGCTCGGTCACTCTATTAATCGAGTCACTAGTGCGATTTCTCTGGTTCATAGAACTTAAATCAAACTCCACGTAAGTGTTTCCATTATCTAATTCTTCTTCATCCTCTTCTTCAAGTTGTATCTGTCCGTTGCGTTGTGGCGAAGGTAATGATGTTTGTGAGTGTGTCAATGATGGAAGTTGATTAAGACTGGTCTTGGAAGAGTACTTGCCGAATGATTCTTGAACCGGCGAAGATAGCAGGTCTTTAGAATCATCAATGTCTAGTCTATAACTCGAAGACGTTTTATCAATGGAATCAGACCGACTGTACATGGTAGGCGGATAATTCAATTAGATAACAATCAACAGGAGAAGAAGGTCGCATTTTTGGCAGGAAATTTTTGTTCCTCCCAATCGTTATTTTTGTATTTTTTTTTTTATCTATGGAACTCGAATTCGCGCGATTCAAGGGGAAATGAGGCGACTTGGCCAGAATAAGACTATTGACGTAATCGGAACGAAGATTCTGATACATTCCATGGTCAAAAAAGACCTTCCTCAAAAGAAAATACAACAGCTACATGAACTACAATACTGCTTACCATCTAATGATGAAAAATGTTTGCAACATGGTTTTACTCAAATCGTCAGCGGCCAATATGACCTGCGCAGAGTCCAGGAATATGTTGCCACGGGTTATGGTGATCGAGCAACAAAACTTTCCAATACAAGAATATTCATTCCGAAGAACTTCAATTCAATCAAAAAATAACGAGCTCAAGATCAACCCGCTTACTTTACAACCTGTCGACGGAGCTACTCTGCCTAAGACCAAAACGGTAATTGTCAAAACCATTCAACTCACTCCCAAAATCCCAAATAAACCTAGTTATCCATGTCATCCAACCAAACCGTCCGCTCAAAAACTCCAACCCTTCGAAAAGGGAGGAGGACCGATCGATTAATCAGACTCCAAAGGAAAACGTTAAAGCAGTAAATAAAGGATATAACATTGGGAGAACTTAGAACAAGATTCGAACATCAGGCTTGCTTCACTAGCGCCGATCTGCTAAGGAAAACATACTACAGCGGATAATAAAGAACCAAGATTAAGCTAGTTAACCCCGATTTACTTCAAAATCGTACTTAGAGCCCACCTTAACACAGATTGATGATAAATTAGTTAAAGAAAAAAAAAAGAAGAAAAAGAAAAAGAAGAAGTAGAAATAAGTTGTGAAAAATTTTTCTACTGGTTTGCCTCTATTTATAGTCGCAGGGTATTATTTTTTTTTTTTTTTACGTGGGTGCGAGATGAGGGCTGGGAGAGTTGTTAATAAAAAAAAATAACTATACTATTTAGCCCTATTTCGAACAGGAGTTTTTATCCAGCCATGAGCAGAAGGAGCAAGCGTGACAATAACCCAATAACATCATCTTCATCCAATGACGATTCAATTGATTTATTTCCATTCACAACGGAAGATTGCATGGAACCACTGAAAATCATCGACCTATTCGAAGTGTGTTTTAAACACGTATTAGATAGTCCTGATTTACAAGACCATATCCAAATGGTCAAAGGAGACTTATACAACCGAGACTACCTTTCTGCATTTGACAACGACGACAAAAGATTTGCGTATGCTTCGCGATGGACACCAGCTAGAACATTGGCATATACTTCCTTATTTGCATCATTGAAACCCATAAGGGATCTATTGGAAGACTCAGAAAACATCAAGAACGTGCTATGTGTAGGAGGTGGGGCTTCTACCGAATTAGTTGCATTAGGAGCAGTATTTTGTCGATTGAAAGAATACAACTCTGGTTCCCCTTCTGCATTGAATATTAACTTGGTTGATATTGCCGATTGGTCAAAAGTGGTTCAGAACTTAACTGCATACATGAAAAACAACTGGGTTTATCATTCTGACAAAATTAACGCAAATTTCTTATGTGACGATATCTTAACTGCTTCACCGAGCCTGTTGAACTTGGAATCAATGGACTTGGTGACTTTGCTTTTCACGACCAATGAATTATTTGCTGAGAAAAGAAAGGAGACAATCAGGTTCTTACAGCTTCTTAATGCGAAATGTCACAAAGGTAGTCTATTATTGATAGCTGAAAGTGCAGGATCATATTCTCACATAACGATAGGGGAGAAGAAATTTCCCATACAGTTCTTAGTAGATACGATTCTTGTTGGTAAACCTGGAGATGACAACGGTGCTTGGGAAATACTTAGTCAAAATGAAAGCTCCTGGTATAGAATCAATTCCAAAGAGGTTGATTATCCGATGAAACTAGAGAACATGAGGTTCTTTTATAGACTATATTGCAAGAAATGAACGGTAAACACGTTTGAATCACAGATTGTTCATCCCATTGATTTCGTCAACAAACTTTGCTTGAAGTGTTTTCAATAGTTGTGTTTTGTACATCATGTCTGAGTCTAATTTTTTGATATGACTCAATGCAAAATACAACTCTAGTACCAATTTACGCCTCTTCATTAATAATCTCTGCTCTTTGCTTTGCTGAACAGCCTTGTGAGATTTTAGAATATTAGCTATATGCTTAGCTTCTGCAATTAACTCGTCTGGCATCAACTTGCAGTGTTCTGCGTATCTGATCCCATATCCTGCTTCTTCGGTTCTCCCTGAAAGCAAATTGTATTTCATTTGAAGATTCCCATTTTCTTCTATTGTCTCCATATGGCATGTCACCACGCATGGTTTGTTGGATAATATATCTGCAATGTCTATAAAATGCGTGCTGGTGAATACAAATGCTCCTAGGTCTATTAATTTTTCCAATACGGCAAAACATATAACAAAGCCGTCAGTGAAACTCGAGCCTCTTCCGAGTTCATCAACGATAACAAGGCTATCTTTACTCACATTTTTGAGTATGTTGGTACTTTCACACATTTCTTTGGAAAACAGTGATGCATTCATATCAAAATTGTCACAGGATAATTTTGAATAGATGCTCTTGAATATCTTCATCTTTGCATATTCGGCTGGTAGGAAAGTACCTATTTGGCTCATAATCACTAAGTATGCAATTTGCCGTAAATAAACGGATTTACCGCTCATGTTGGCACCAGTTAGAATATGAAATCTAGATATTTCATGATTACAAGAATAATTATTGGCAACAAAATCAGGAATGGTAGTCAGAAGTATTGGATGAATGGAACTAACGATCGTTATGTCTTGACTGAATTCGGGACAAACATATGAGCTCGTTTGAATACTTGTAAAATACGCGAAAGAGCACAACAAGTCTAGCGTTCCAATTGCTTCAGAAACCATCAAAAATATTGGCATGTACTCGTTGATCTTGCCATATAAGTCTTCGATTATTGTTCTGTTCAATGCAGTGATTTCAGAAACAATACTTTCGTATCGAGAACTTACTTTCATAAGATCGATAGTAGTACATTCTATGACCTTCTTTTTTTTAATTTTGTTGATGAAAGTACCTGGAATGCTCAATGCATCAACTTTATCTTCCTTCAATTTGATAAAAAAACCCCTGGAAATTTCGTATCGGTGTTCCATTGGTATTTCCAATTCTTCTGAAAGGCCTCCAACTAATTCTGAAACTTCTTCCAATAGCGTTTCCCTAATTTTTCTTGAAACATCTAACAATCCGTTGACGGCTGGTTTTATTGCATTTGCTCTCTGATTTGCAAGCTCTAAACTGTTGTTGGCCCATTGACAATCTTCTCTGATATACTGGTTAATCAAATCCAAAGCAAGTTGAACGTTTCCATGTTCAAGAATCTGTTGGACTTGTACCAACAAATGACTGTGCATAAACAGCAAACCTTTTTTAATGGCGAAAGATTTTTCCAAAGCTGTTTTTAACAAAATTATATTATTAATTGCTTGATCTTGTCCTGTCATATCTTTGCAATCCAAGAAAGAGGAAAATACTTTTTCCAAATCTTGAGTTTGCTTCAATAGTGATCGTATGCCTATGAGAATATCTTCATTTGTCATTAACTCGTGGACAGCTTCTAACCTTAATTTTATACTATTCTCATGTGTCAACGGCTGCAATATGGAAGTTCTTAGCAATCTTTGTCCCATTTTTGTGACACATTTATTCAAGAACGAATACAACGTAGTCCCGTTTTCTGACAAACTTTCAATCAATTCCAAATCTCTAACTGTAGTCACATCAATAAGCATTGTATTTTCACAACTGTCAAATTTTAATCTAATTTTATTAGTTGTTCGAAATTGCCTCGATGTAATACAATAGTTGACACACGCATTCGCAGCAGCCAACGACAACTCTTTTCCAATTACAACTTGTTTCAACACTGAGTCACTTAAATCGCCGTATATCTTTAGTATATTCTGTCCATTTGAAGCATTAAAAAGGTTAACTTTTTCGAGGTGTTCTTTAGTTCTATCTGGGATATTTGAGTGGATAATATATTTCAATTTCTCAATGTGTGGGCTGAGATTAGGGAGGATAATAGTAGTCGGCTGGTAAACTTTTAGCAAATTGACCGTTCTAACAAATGTCAGAGAGTCACAGAAATTGACTAGGATTAATTCGATGGTTCTGGTATTTAAAATTGCAATGCCCACGTCCATTGATTCGGATTTCAGTTTGTAAATCGACATAACCACTTCGAACTTGTCGTCAATCAGTTGAACCCGTCTTTTCTTTGGAAATTGCGCTTCTTTGGTGGTAGTGATGAAACCATATCTACTATCTTCAGTGCTTGAAATTCGTGTGAATTCAGTCATGGATAAAGAAATTTGTTCTTGAAAGGGTGATCAGAGTGTTGCAAAATCTTATTTTTTTTTCAATTTTGGAGATACAATATATTACATGCTATCCTATAGAAGACACTACTTCTTTTTAGCTCCTTTCTTTTGTGATTGCTTTTTAGCATTGGATTTCCCACCAATTTTACCATCGTTTGCACTACCACCAGGCAACACCAACTTGACTTTGCCCACAGTAAACACACCAACAATATCGTTAGCCTTGAATGATTTTATTAATTCCCTTTCTTGTGGCCAGTCCAAATCCGTGTCGCTGCTCGAAGAATCCATTTTTCTCGTAGTAAAATAATTCACGGTATCACCGATACATTTCCCTTTCTTGCCTGAACCGGGCTGGATCTTTACCTTGTACTTGAATTTCTGTAACGAAGCCCATGGTGCAAACACGGGAACTATCCCAATGATTTTGTCCTTGGTCGATGGTTTTGGTGTAAATGAATCTGAAATTTCTAGATAATTGGTGAGGTGGGATTCGTCATTGGTTTCATTATCATCCAAAAGATATCTTTGCAATTCCCTTTCCTTTTGTTTCTTACGTCGTTCAATTGCCAACTCTTTTTCTTGAACTTTCTTTAATGCTTCTTCCTTCGCCAGCATTTGCGCCTGCTCTTTTTGTTCTTTCTCCTCCATTTGCTTAAGTGTGCCTAATGCATCCATTCTCATTTTTCTTTCCTCTTCATCTTGGTCACCATATTTAGCAGCAATTTTCTTAAGTTTGGATTTCTTACCTCTTGGAACAGGAACATTTGTTTTCACTTTGTCAGCTTCACTGGCTGTCAAAGAAACGACATCTGAATCGCCTTCCAATTCTTTATCACTATCCGCTCCCTCTTCATCTTCATCTTCATCATCATGCCCGCCATATGCTTTCTCTTCATCCTTTTGTTTTTCCACTGGTAACCTCTTCTTGATTTCTTCTAGATCCTTCTTCTTGTTATCCACAACAATGGTCAACCCATGGTCTTTCTCTCTCATCGATCTGGTTTCTGCGTATCGTTTTGTTGATTCCTCATCAACCAAGCAGTATAACCCAAGACCCATCACCAATTGAGAAGGAGGTAAATACTCTTTCTGAGCGAGATACCTAAACTCGCCGACTGGCACTAGAGAACCATCAAAGTCACGCTTGGAAATCTCAGTTCCATGAAGCACCCAAGCAGAAGTTGTGACTTTCCCGTTCCATGCAACTGAAGCAGACATTGAAAATATACCAGCTTGCATGAGTGTAGATGGAGGGATGGCTTCACCTTTAAATGGATTCTTGATAAAAACTTTCAAGGAACCTTCAACATCTGAACTAACGATCGAATCGTTGTCACTGAAATGCCTATAGTAGATCATATCAACTTGGGAGTCATCTTTACCTGCTAAACACAAGTATCCTTCCGAGGAAACGAACCAGTAAAATTTCTCGAACCAGTATTTTGGTCTTATCTCTTTCAAGGTTTCGTTTTCCTGTTTAAGACTTCTTGTTAAATCCTGATTAATTTTTCTCTCGGCGTTTTTAAGTGCCAAATTAGTGCTGTTTTCAACTTTGACTTGTTTGGTCTCAGCTGTCTTTTTGGAATCAAAATAGGTTCTCGCATTAGCAAATGCCGTTAAGGACAAATCAATCCATGTTGGGATAAACTTTTCATTTCTCTTTGGATTTTTTGATTGCTTTAGTTTTTGTACTCTTCTCACGGGAATATCATTATCAGAATCACTATCAGAGTCGGGCTCCGATTCAGTTTCAGATTCGGATTCAATTTCAGACTCAGTTTCCGTAGCTGAAACAGATTCACTATCGTCATAATCATCAAAGTCTCGTAACAATACTTTGACCTTATTGTCTTTCAAATTTAACGGTAATTGAATAGATTCTGCTATGCTATTGTGTTTCTTTTGTTCAAGGGAAATAACACTCTCGATATTTGTCCAATCCATTTGTTGATCTAAGAACAGTTGGATATATCCACGGCATTCTTCTACCAATTCAGCATGGTATTGGATCAACTCTCCTTTTTTGGAATTCAATTGTTGTTGTACCATCAAACTTTCAATCTGTTTGTCACGTTCAGTCTTTGCCTTCTCTAATCTTTTAGCAGCATTTTCCTTTTGTTGTTCAATCTTTAATAAAAACTTACTGGATTCAAGGGTGGAGAAAAATTGATCAATTGTCTTGTTGTAACCTGAAATCTCAGTGAATTTTAAGTGGTCGACACTCGCCTTGTATGGTTTGAATGGATGAAATTCGTCGTAAATGTAGTCAAACTCAGAATCTTCTCCTGCGTTTTTGTTCTTCTTGGAAACAATAAACCCCTTGGTTTCTGTTTTACCGCTAACCAATTCAAGATACTTCTCTTCACATACGTGCAATGCATCGACTACTTGTTGAATCTTTTTGTCGTCGTTATCAAAATTCAACGAACTCCGACTAGAATCTATTCCCAGCTCGTGGAAACATTTCTGAATCAATTCTCCGGATAAATGACTAGCATTGACAAATGCAAGCTTGTGAATTGAAAACACTTTTGCTTTCTTGTTGTCGGCAGGTTGGCTCAACTTTTCTTTATGAACTGTAATCCACGACTCAATTTCCTCTGAAGTGTAGGTTCTTTTCATGTATTCCGAATGCTTTTGAAATAAACTCTTGTCAAACATTTTATATTCTTCATTCACTGCATATCTGTCATTGTCTTCCTTTGCTGAGACTAATCTTTGTAACGACAATATCTTGCGTTCCTCATCCAACAACAAAATATTACCGGCACTAAAGAATTCCAAAACCAAGTAATACTTCCCATCACTGAATTCCAAAATCAAAACTCTGTCGTTTGTAATCTGTTTGATTCCAGATAATCTTCTGGTTTTCAAATGCTTTCTCAATTTAGTGACAAAGTTGGTGGGTTGTTGGGTGGTGGCCCTATCGAAATCAGTTAGATGAATTCTGTTACCGTATTCCAAAACTACTACTTTCTTTGAGTCGGGGATTGAGAACTTGAACAAATATTGACGGGAGTTGCTGGCAACATTGTAAATATTTTGTAATCTATAATTTAATAATTCCTTGGACAATTCTGAAGTGAGAATCTGCAAGTCCAAACTGGTTATACGTTGCTAAATGAGTCTTATGTTAGAAATCAAATCTTTATTGATAGCAATGATTAGTATTTCCGAACATACCTTCATAATATAATAAAAAGACGTAAATTTTCAAGATCTAGTGTGACTGACTTTCCTCCACCACTAGAATTACTAGTAGAAAAATTTTCCGTTAGATGATAACGCCAAGAATCCATTGTGCTATGAACGACTTTTCAGTTGCTGCAAGGTCTGCTTACAAAAAAAAATAACAGTAGCATAAATTACATCTATTAACTTAGATATACATCATCGTCATTGAGAGAATGCTAGAACTCCTCTCTTTAGCATATTCTGGCATATCCCTTGTTTTCTTTGGTGAACTATAAATATTCAGCTATTTTGCCTACCTGGACAATTTTTGAACAATTTCGTTTACTATCAGAGCAATTTCCTAATAATAATGACAACGACTATATTTGTAGCTGGGGCAAGTGGATATATTGGAAAGCATATCGTGTATCAGTTACTTGAAAAGGGGTATCGAGTTGTTGGTTCTGTGCGTACTGAAGAAAAAGGCGATAGACTCAAATCTTTATTTGAAAATGACAATTTCTATTACGTTGTAGTAGAAGAGGCTGAAGCCAAAGGGGCGTTTGACTATGCATTGGAAAGTCATCCTGAAACCGAAGTATTCATTGACACTGCTAGTCCTTTACCACTTGGTGTTAACTATGAGAAACAATTGATTAAACGTACTGCGAACGGAGTTAAGAACATCTTGACATCGATCAAGGAACATGGACCTAATGTCAAAAGGGTGGTGTTAACGAGTTCCATAGCTTCCTGTATGAACGAGCAACAAAGCAAGGACTCCAATTTTGTTGTTGATGAATCCAAGTGGAACCCCGACAAGCATAGTACTGCCAAGGACAACCCAAAGTCTGCTTATTTTTATGCCAAAGCTGCCGCGGAACACGAGGCATGGGACTTTGTCAAGAAGAAGCCACCATTCACCTTGACTACGATCCTCCCAGCGTACACTTTTGGCCCTCAATGCTTTGATGAAGACGTTTCTGATCTTCTTGAAACATCGGTTGAGATTGTAAACAAAATATTTGATTTGAAAAAGAATGATCCAATTCCGGATGAGAAAGGTTTGTTCGTAGATGTCAGAGATGTCGCCACGGCTCATATCCAGGCTTTTGAGAAGGAAGAAGCCAAGAACAAGCGATTGATGTTGGTTTCGGAAAAGTTCTCAGCTCAAGAAATCGTGGATATCTTGAATCAACTGTATCCTGGAGCTCAATTACCGACTGGTCATCCTGGCGATAGACCTCACTACAAATTCGACAATACGCAAACGCAAAAAATTTTGGACTTGCATTGTCGCTCGTTACAAACAAGTATAAAAGACGATTATGATCAATATTTAAGGACCCATGGTATCATCTCATAAGTAACATTTGATAGTCTCTTCTAATACATACTTTTATAGGAATAATGTGACACTTCAACAAAAGCAGAAACAATGTAAATAGCAACAAAAAGTTCAACCAAAAAATATACTGAAACAGGAAGATCGTGATATTTCAAAAAAAAAATATTTGAAGTAATAAAATTAGTTGATATAGCAATGAACACGATCCATTTTTCCCCTCTTGAATGAACAAACCACTGCCCCATCACCAATCCATGTCTGACCTTGAAAACACTTTAAAGCCAATTGCCGACGCCATCAAGAAAGGCAAAAAGGTAACGTTCTTCACTGGAGCAGGAATATCGACTTCTGCGGGGATCCCAGATTTCAGAAGTCCAGATACGGGGTTGTATTCAAACTTGGCCAAGTTAAATCTTCCTTTTGCTGAAGCCGTATTTGACATTGAATACTTCAAAAAGAATCCCAAACCATTCTACGTATTGGCAGAGGAACTCTATCCTGGCAATTTTGCTCCCACCAAGTTTCATTATTTGATAAGGTTGTTGCAAGATCAACATTCCTTGCGGAGAGTATACACGCAAAACATCGACACGTTAGAGAGGTTAGCTGGCGTCCGTGATCAATACGTAGTTGAGGCTCATGGATCCTTTGCTAAAAACCATTGTGTCGAATGTCATAGAGAAATGGATGTGGCTACTTTGAAACAGCATATGGAAGACTCCGAAAGGGATGGAATCCCAACATGCGAAGATTGTGGTGGCTATGTGAAACCAGATATTGTATTTTTTGGTGAAGGTTTGCCAGCCCGATTTTTTGAAAAATGGGATCACGATAGTGAGCTCGTCGATGTTGCTATCGTTGCTGGTACATCTTTAACTGTGCAACCATTCGCGTTCTTACCTTCTGAAGTTGGTCCCAAGTGTCTCAGGTTGTTGGTAAATAATGAAAAGGTTGGTGATTTCCGACACCATCCACGAAAAACGGATGTCATTGCCTTAAACGATTGTGACTTGGTGGCTGAAACGTTGTGTGCATTGTTGGGTTTAGAAGAAGACTTGGAGTATCTTTACGAAACAGAAAGGGTAGGTTTCGGTAGACCGGAGCCTAAAGAAGAATTTATTCAAGGAATTGAAGACAAGTTGAAACACGAGGCTCATTTAGTGAAACAGGATGATTCCACTGAGAATAAAGAGGAAATCAAAGAAGATGGTAAGGAAGATGAAGAGAAAGAAGAGGAGGAAGAAAAGGAGAAAGAAAAAGAGAAAGAAAAAGAGAAAGAAACGAAGACTGCTAAGAAGAGCGATGAAGCTGAACCAGAAGAGGAAGAAGAGGAAGAATTAGAGAAGTTGATCGATAAATTGTCAATATAAAGGTAGATAATATACATTTTTGTTGTTGTTTTAATTTGCTTATCATAACGTTTGACAGTCTTCTGTACATTAACTGAATATATTGCTGACGAACAGTGATAACCCGTCGTTCACAATATGCTTGGGAAAGCTTAATGCAGCGACTCAAAATCATTTGGCTATCACAAAAACAAAAATACAGAAACGCAGAATACAGTCTTTTTACTTTTTATTAGCACCAGTGATCATTAATTTTTATACTAGTGCCCGAGAATTATTCGTACCAACTCTAGTAAATAATTTAATACCAGTGCGTCAAAATTATTAATTACCAATGGAAAATATATTTACCAGTGCTCACTAATTGTTCAAACCAATTTTGGCTGCTATTTGGTACAGTCTTTTTCCTTTTTGTTTGAACTAGTGACCAAAATACTTGAACCAGCGCGACAAAATTATTTAAATCAATGAAACAAAAATTTGTCAACCAAGGCGGACAAAATTGTTTGAACTATTGCGGTAATATTTTTGAACCACGTGACCACTATTTTCAAACTAAGGCTGTCACAATTATTGCAACCAACACTAGACAAATTTTTGAACCCCAGGGTCTATATTATTTTAAATCGCATGACCGTAGTTGTTCACACTAGATAGGGCTATTTGTTTCAAAGTTAGACAGAAGTGTTTATTTTAAACTATTTTTTTGATAACTGGTCACGTCTTTTTCTCTTGTAGTGAGGTTAAGCAGCAAATTTAGTTAGTCTCGGAACAGAATGTGTGACATTAGATAAGCAGTCGTCCAGCTATTAGTCAGCAAAACTCAAAAACTCCTTACTGCACTATTTTCCCTGCTGTTTTAATAAATGCAGTTTTAACTTGCTTCCTATATGATATGTAATTATTAAGATAAATAAACCAAATCATCATATTAGTAAGTATGAATTTTAGACTGGAACGATTAGAAGACGGGTATACAGATAGTCTTGGAAACCGGTTCCAAGTTGAAGATATGGACCAGATGACTTTGGAGACTGAATTGGGACTGTTGGATCCGTGCTTCAGTTACAGTGACTATAGAAGATTGAATGGTTTAACTAGTACTAACTTTGACGATACTGAATTGAACAGGAATGACGATATCGATATCGATGTGGAAGAAGATGTAGACATTGATG
>JAJLZW010000010.1:0-99854 GCA_030572435.1 Candida labiduridarum
GCTGATATTGTATTGTTAGTTATATTGTATTGTTAGTTGCATTGTTAGTTGTGCGTCTATTATTAACCATTATAAGGATTGAAGGAATCGACTAATATTGATACTTGCACTATCTCTACTACTAATAATTGATAATGTAAATAGATCAATATCCCCGTTTGACATCATATAAATCCGATCATTATGTTGTTAAGTTGCTATTAAGTTGCTGGTAATTCTATCTTACCATGTTACGTTGTCAAGAAGGGATTTCTATTTCAATTATATGCACTATAAAAAGGTATATAATTTCCCTTTATTCAATCTTTATATTTTATATATCAATTGTCAAACATTGTTATCTATTGTCAATCATTGTACTCTACTGTCAATCATTGTTATCTACTATCGCCGAATATATATTGTTATCTACTGCTACAAAAAAGAATATAAAATAAAATTATAAAAAAAAAAAAAATTTTCTGAATTAGCAAAATTAATGATATTTAAAATTGGACCCGTATACATCGAGCACCAAGAGGTAATTAAATTATTAATTTTCATTTTGATCTTAACCCTAATAGTATTATTTAAGTGGCAGTACGAAGTTAGCAAAGGTGATTTGCGTGGCTAATTTCACAGCAGCGGTAGCGGCGTGGTCATTAGCGTGGCGCATGGAATGGAAAACGACTACAGTGGCAATCATTGCGTGCTCGGCGGCGGCATTTAGTACCTTAGGTGTTTCAGTAATTGCTTGTGCTGCTGGGGGTATATTGGCTATCTTGCAAGGATTTAGAGGGCATATATCTTCAGGAGGAGGTGGTGATATCGAGTCCCCTGTCAAAAGAGATTACGTCGTCAAGTACTTTAACAGCAACAACCTACCAGTTAACCTGATCAAGGATTTTGCTATAGGTGAAAGAGGGTATTTAAGTGTTGAAGGTGTCTTGTTATACTTACATAAAACTGAGGCGAACAGGACATCCCTAGGAGTGCCACACATTCCTAAAATTCGGTAGTCCCATAATAAGGAAAAACTTCCGGAGAAATGTCGCATATTTCAAAAAGGTTAAATAAAGCAAAAAAAATTGTATATATTGCATAGCCCTAATATCTATCCAAAGTTCCAAATTATTCCCTTCTTTCTTTCTCCCCCCTTTAACAACACCTAGTTAAAAATAAAAAGCAACATCTGATTCCGACTTCATACTCTTACCGTTCTAGACTATATTTTTCAAATGGTCCATTTATCAAAACTTTTCATGTTTCCATCGTTCTATTAAATTATCCCGCTAGCAATGTCACATCCATAATCATCGATACCATCATCATATAATCATCTTTGTTTTGTAAACTATGTATCTTAAGCTTTTTTTGGCTTTTTTTTTTTTATAATTTGCCATCGTTTGGTCTAGTTTTTTCTAGACCTTCCATCTTCACCTTGGCAATTCCTTTTTCTGCCTTTTCTTTATCTAAATAATAATATGGTTTGATTAATTCTCCCCTATCATTCAATTCAAACACCAACGGTATTCCCGTGGGCACATTAATTTTAGAAATATCTTCATCACTAACATGATTGAGATATTTAATCAAACTTCTAACTATTGATCCATGGGTAACTATCAATACAGTTTTATTTTTTTGAATCATTTCATTATCCAATATTTCATATTTGAAAAATGGTATTAATCTTTCCATTACCATCAGTAATGATTCTCCACGTGGTAATATATCTTTATTCAAAATATCATTATATCTTTCATCAATGGATGAATCTGACCCAATTTCAATTAATGGTGGTAAACCATGATAATCCCTTCTAATATATTGGAATTTCTCTTTATCTTGACCCAATTCAAGAAATACTTCATGCTTATTACGACCTTGATATTTCCCATAATGACGTTCATTCAATCTCCAAGTTTTAATATGATCAACCCATGGTTTTTTCAATACTTCCAATATGGTCAATCCTGTTTCAATTGATCTTAATAATTTAGATGTGAATAATATATCCGGACTAAGATTGTTTTTTTTGATTAATTCCCCAGCATATTTGGCTTCTTGTTCACCCTTTTCTGATAAGGGGATATCTATCCATCCACAAAACTTGTTTTCATGATTCCATTGAGACTCCCCATGTCTTAAGATAATGAGTTTATGTACTGTCATTGGTTAATTTCACCACGTTGTTGATCAAAAGTTTGCTATTGAATGGGTTTTTAGGAATATGTAAATTAATGGATGTTTCCCTGTATAAGAAAAGAATTAGTGGTTGAGTTGTAAATGAAAGTAAACGTGTGTGTGGTAAATGCCGTCATGAGATCCAATGAACATTCATCAACTGATATTAGCCATATGAGAGAGAGCAAGAAAAAAAAAAAGAATTGGATGCAGGATACCGTTGAGTTTTTTTTTTTTTCCTCCCCCCCTCCTTATGATAACGGAACTACTACAACATCGGTCGATAATATAAAATGTCACAATCTAATGAATAATTTGTACCCAGTCAGAGAATATCATAAAAAATATTAAAATTCGGTTAGTGGAGAGATTGTGTATTATTTTATTTTTCTCCCTTGAGAATATACATTCACTAAGAATCCCTGACTATACCATACTTGATTTGTTGCCATGGTGGAAAGAAGGGCATGGAACCATTCGCGGAAACACACATAGCAATTAGCAAGCATCGTGAAAATGGGGTCAAAAGAAAGAAAATAATCCTTCCATTTAAGTCATCTTCCAATTCCCATTCTTTTCATCTAGTAGTAACATTCCTTCATTTTTCGACAATGTTTAGAAGAGATCCATTTGAAGGACGAGTTAAACCATATCAACCAAAACTATCAGAACTACATAGATCTTGTTATATTTTGATCCATACCGTAAATAACAATCCTTTTGCAACATTTAAGTTAACCATTGATCAAGCATCAAGTTATATCATAAATTTATTTTACATATATGCCCTAATTAATTTATCCCAATTTTTCAATCATTCTTCATTACTATGCAAAATTCCCCCCAATACTTCCAATTTGGCACATTATTATGTTCCCAATTTTATAAGAGATACTTTCCGATCTATGTGTAGACCCATACCTGATGGTGATGAAATATGGATTCCGAGAATATTTATTGATAGGATTGTTATTGATCATAATTTGAATAAGAAATTATTGATTTTTTTTTATAATTTTAACATTCCTGTGGTGCCAATCGTTAAAGATTATGTTCAAATTTTACCATTTCAAGCTTGGGGGTATCTACATCCAACCACTGTTAGTAGGCGATGAAAGGGTAGTGTGAGAAGAAGAAGAAGAAGAAGAAGAAGAAGAAGAAGGCGGGTTTGGGACTTTCGGGATCATGACCAATTGTGAATATTACAAAGGAAATATAGCAACAAATAGAAATAGAAATACAAGTATGACTAGAACTATACTGGCGGCATCACGGGTCTCCCCACCTGGTAGGAAAAACGTTGCTGATATTATTGCTTTTTGGTGCCGGATTTGCGTTGTATAGATTTCTTTTTTTTTTTGCAATTTTGTATGTGAAAATGCAACACCGTTGTAGGTACAGAAAAACAATGATGTAACATAGATTGCGAGCACCAATAATGGGGGAAGTCCCATGGAAAAAGTGGCCCACGATTTCCTATGAGGTTTTTGCGTCCTTTTTCCTAAACACCCGGACAATCTCTATAATAATAATCATGAGATGTAAAGCATGCCGTATTTACGGTGATTAGTATAAATAGTTATCTAAATACCCGTCATCTTGAAACAGTATAATTTTTTTGGTTCATCTCTTTCTATTATTCTTTATTTCTTTTTTTTCCATCCAAATCAATTTCCCTCCCAAAACGGAATTCCCTCCGCTCTGCAACCATCTCACACAAACAATCAAACAAACAATCCGAAAAAAAATAAAAAAAATCCACTCATTATATAAAAGAAAAAATGACATTGACAGCCAATACAAATTTACCGAACAACACCATTTCTACCAATCTTCAATTACATACCCCACCATCATCACCAGTTGGATTTGAAAAATATTATACCCATTTTAATATAGAATTACATAAAAGTGAATTAATGCCCCAACCTTCCAAAATAAAAACCAATGAACCATTTACATGGTCAGAAATTGAATTTATAATTAAAACCAATAAACTTGAAATATTTGCTAGATCCAAGGAACAAACCATAAAATATCATAATTTTAAACAATGGTTAAAAGATTCAAATATATCAGTAAATGATTATTTATTAAATCATGAATTACATTGGCAAGAATCCGATATTAGAGATCAACAACATGAAAGAATACGAGGAGGGGAAGAATATTTGATTGAAATTCCACAAGATTTGATATTTTACAATAAGGATGATATTTCAATATTATATAATAAATTTCCATATTATTTCGATACAAATGTGAAACATTTATGTATTTGGTCAAAATTGAGGATCCCAGTTGATGAAAATAGTCCACATGGAGATATTTCCCAAAAGACCAAAAAAATCATCCATAGATATCTTGAAAAGACATTTATTGAAAAGGGGGGACTCCTGTGGGGACAAATTGTATGGTTTAAGAATTGGTTAACTTTACAAAGTGTGAGATCTATTAGTCATATTCATGTTATTTTAAAAGATGTTGATGATGAATTCATTGAGGAATTGCTTGCTGAGGGAACTGGGGAAGTGTTGACTTTAGATGATTATAGAAATTTATAGACTAAAATTGAATAAATATTAATAGAAGAAGAAAAGGACCAAAGTAAGAATGTCATTATACATGGGTATGTATTGCCGTAGTAAAGTGGATTATCGGTATGTAAAATTACAAATTGCGGATAAACGACATGTCAATTTCTTTTTTTGTTAGTAACGGTTGTACGACATGCCGATGTCGTCATCGAGTGAGAGAGAAAGTTCCAGAACAATTTTGGTAACCGATGGGCAATTGAAAAATTAAATTTCACACACCACAGTACAACACAGCGCAACACACCACAGAAAGAAGAAGAAGAAGAACAAGACCCCCAAGAGAAAAAATTAAAAAAAACATTCTACAACCTTCTATAAGGTTCCACGCAAGACCAAAGATAGAGATTGTAAAAGAAAAATTTTGCAACGATTTTTCCAAATCTCGACAAGTTACCAAGTTTCCCAAAAAAAATATATAAAACTTTCAATCAATTCCTTTTTTAAACTCGAAAAATTTTTCATATTCTTTTTTTCCCTTTTTTCCCCTTTTCTTTTCCTTTCTTCAAATTAAACAATTAGTTTATAACAAACCATCATAATGTCTAAAGCTGTTGGTATTGATTTAGGTACAACCTACTCCTGTGTAGCTCATTTCGCTAACGATAGAGTCGAAATTATTGCCAATGACCAAGGTAACAGAACCACTCCATCTTTTGTTGCCTTCACTGATACCGAAAGATTAATTGGTGATGCTGCTAAAAATCAAGCTGCTATGAACCCTGCCAACACTGTTTTTGACGCCAAGCGTTTGATTGGTAGAAAATTCACCGACCCAGAAGTTCAAAATGATGTCAAACATTTCCCATTCAAAGTTGTTGACAAAGGTGGTAAACCAAACATTGAAGTTGAATACAAAGGTGAAACCAAAGTTTTCACCCCAGAAGAAATCTCTTCTATGATTTTGGGTAAAATGAAGGAAACTGCTGAAGGTTTCTTGGGTACTACTGTTAAAGATGCTGTTGTTACCGTCCCAGCTTATTTCAACGATTCCCAAAGACAAGCTACTAAAGATGCCGGTTTGATTGCTGGTTTAAACGTGATGAGAATTATTAACGAACCAACTGCTGCTGCCATTGCTTACGGTTTGGACAAAAAATCCGAATCTGAAAAGAATGTTTTAATTTTCGATTTGGGTGGTGGTACTTTCGATGTTTCCTTATTGTCTATTGAAGACGGTATTTTCGAAGTTAAAGCTACTGCTGGTGATACTCATTTGGGTGGTGAAGATTTCGATAACAGATTGGTCAATTTCTTCATTCAAGAATTCAAGAGAAAGAACAAGAAGGATATTTCTACCAACCAAAGAGCCTTGAGAAGATTGAGAACTGCTTGTGAAAGAGCCAAGAGAACCTTGTCTTCATCTGCTCAAACTTCTATTGAAATTGACTCCTTGTACGAAGGTGTTGACTTCTACACTTCTATTACCAGAGCTAGATTTGAAGAATTGTGTGCTGATTTGTTCAGATCCACTTTGGACCCAGTTGAAAAAGTTTTGAAAGATTCCAAGATTGACAAAGCTCAAGTTCATGAAATTGTCTTGGTTGGTGGTTCTACTAGAATTCCAAAAGTTCAAAAATTGGTTTCTGATTTCTTCAACGGTAAAGAGCCAAACAGATCTATTAACCCAGATGAAGCTGTTGCCTATGGTGCTGCCGTTCAAGCTGCTATCTTGTCTGGTGACACTTCTTCTAAGACTCAAGACTTGTTGTTGTTGGATGTTGCTCCATTATCTTTGGGTATTGAAACTGCTGGTGGTATCATGACCAAATTGATTCCAAGAAACTCCACCATCCCAACCAAGAAATCCGAAACCTTCTCCACTTATGCTGATAACCAACCAGGTGTCTTGATTCAAGTTTTCGAAGGTGAAAGAACTCAAACCAAAGATAACAACTTGTTGGGTAAATTCGAATTATCTGGTATTCCACCAGCTCCAAGAGGTGTCCCACAAATTGAAGTTACTTTCGATATTGATGCCAATGGTATCTTGAATGTTTCTGCCTTAGAAAAGGGTACTGGTAAAAGTCAAAAGATTACTATTACCAACGATAAAGGTAGATTATCCAAAGAAGATATTGAAAAGATGGTTAGTGAAGCTGAAAAATTCAAAGAAGAAGATGAAAAAGAAGCTGCTAGAGTTCAAGCTAAGAATCAATTGGAAACTTATGCTTACTCTTTGAAGACCACTTTGGGTGAAGAACAATTCAAATCTAAATTAGAAGCTTCTGAAATTGAAGAAGTTACTAAAGCAGCTGATGAAACTATTTCATGGTTAGATTCTAACCAAACTGCTACTGAAGAAGAATTCTCTGACAAACAAAAGGAATTGGAAGGCAAAGCTAACCCAATTATGACCAAGGCTTACCAAGCTGGTGCCACTCCTTCTGGTGCTGCTGCTGGTGGTCCAGGTGGATTCCCAGGTTCTGCTCCAGAACCAGCTGCTGATGGACCAACTGTTGAAGAAGTTGATTAAATGAATTAATGGTTGAAATGAGATTTGCTTCTGTTGTATATTAGATATTTTTAGATAATCATAGATAATATAAATATTAATGATATAGAAAAGATAGAGATGTAGTGGAAGGTAGGTTTAGTTGATTTGAATAAGAAACAAGGGTACCTACAACGTAGTAGAAGGTCTAGTTAAATATTAAATATTAAATAATAAAGTAAGAGCAAGCAAGGGGGAGGAGTAATGGCAAATGAAAATTGTGGGGCAAGGCAAACGGTAATTTGAAGAAAAATGTTTGGGTTTTCCGTGGAAACACTTTTTCTAATAAAATTGGCAAGAAAAAAGAGAACAATGCAGAAGCAAGACAAAGTAAAACAAAAATTAATAGGCTAAAAAAACTCCGAAGATCAGTCTATTGTTCATTTTCGGAAAGGTATTATTTCTGTGTAGTTACGTTGTGGTATAACACCATAGAGATAAGCAAGAAATGTAATAAGTAATACAAAACCAAAAAAGAAACGAAATAGTTCGTCTGTTTTAGGAAATTTTCAAAGGAGTTTTATGGTTTTCGTGTACTGTAGTGTTGGTTATTAGTTTTATTTTTTTAAAAACTTCCTTTTACCCCAGATTTTCTTTTTTTTTTTTTCTTGTGTATTGGCATTGTTAGATAATTTATGGAGTATTTTCTATTGGTTGAAAATATTGGCTAATCACCGGAGTTTTTTCTCTTTCATATTTGAAAAAATTAGCTAATCTTTTCTCTTTTTAATTTTTGTTTCCATTTCCCCTATTTTCCCTTTCTTCCCTTTTCTTTTTTCATTAATTTCATATCATGGAGTTACGGAAGTGAATCGTAGTTAGTCGGGTTGGTTGGGAGGAACTAAAAAAAAAAAAAATTATTGACTCCGGCATGACTAAATATTTCCCTTAAGTCCTTACCAAGTAACAAATTATGTAAATGTAGATGTGGTGGGGGTGGGGGTGCATGTGAGCAAGAGATCAGACAGATCGAGAAATTGATAAAGATCTTGGATCGGAGTGGTAAGCAGATGGTGGTACGACCATTGTAGTGAATTGGTGCTAAGTGGTACTGATACGTACTGAATTACGCTTGAGTCATGATATGTGTGTGTCGTGTGTGTGGTGTGTGAGTCGGGCGAAAAAAGAGTCTCTTTTTTGTGGCAGTTTTTGGAACGCTTAGTATTGTACTACAGAGAGACAGTGGTTGTTGTAGCTTTAGTAGCAGTTGAGTCGCGGAGTTTTAAATCTCAACAATTTTTTTTTTTTTCTTTGTTTTTCTGTGGGCGTATTTTTTTTGTACTTGAAGCATAATAGAGTCAGCCCAGTACAAGTATAAAAGGAATCGAATTTTTCACCCAACATTTTTACTCTTTACCATTTTCTACTTCTTGTTTCTTATTAGAAAGCGGTCTTTTTTTGTTTTAAACTTATTTATTACATTACTACTACTTCTTGAAGAATAGCAATTTCTTACTAAGTTTTTTCAATTCTTGTTTTCAATACCTTTTTTTCATTCATCCTCCACGTGACTCATATATTCTACCACTTTTACTAGACTCCCATATTACCAATTAGTATGTATTTTTAACTTTTATTATAACTGAGTTTATTTTTGACCCTTTAAAAGATTGAATATTCCATTTTCTTAGTGCAACACAACAAAGAGAAAAAAAAACTCCGATTATACGATCGGTTGAGTGGTACCACACACCCAACAAATTTTAAAAAACAAATTGTATTACAAAAAGGAAAAACTGGAAAAAAAGAAAGATACATTTACTTGCGCTCCAACTGGCTGAGTTTCATTTCGATTGCACAACCGTCTGCTCAATGGTACTGTTTCGATAGATTGTGGAGGAGTGTGGTTATCGATTGCAAAGACCAGCAGACTCAATTGTCATGTCTTGTGATTGAGAAGAGATCGAGATTGAGAGAGACGATGAGACGATGAGACGCGATTGTTGCAAATGCGAAAGTGAAAGTGAAAGTGAAAGCGAAAGTGAAAGCGAAAAGAGGAAAGAGGGGAAAAAATCGGGAAGAAAGATTTTTGACATCAGTGGGAATTTTACTTAACAGTTAACCCGTTAATTACACACAGGAAAATTTTTCAAAGCTTAAAATAAACGGCCAATAACCAAAATAAAAAATATAATAAATTCTTACTACGAGTGTTTTTGTTTTTCTTATTAATAATTTTTTTTTTTTTTTTACAACCACTCAGACAACCAAACTTTGCCATTACTATTCTTCAATCCAAAAAGGGGTCTAGAACAAGGAACAAGAGAACTCA
This sequence comes from Candida labiduridarum, assembly GCA_030572435.1. Classification (NCBI taxonomy): domain Eukaryota; kingdom Fungi; phylum Ascomycota; class Pichiomycetes; order Serinales; family Debaryomycetaceae; genus Candida; species Candida labiduridarum. The sequence continues at coordinate 9,527 of JAJLZW010000010.1, forward strand.
GTTTGCTAATCAACCAATCGCGCTTTTATACTAACTCAATCCCTCGTATTTATTCAAGTGACTCCAACTGCTATGACTACCGAATCTAACGATCACAAGGTTGTTCACGAAGCCAATGGCGTCAAATTAAGAGAAACCCCAAAGGAATTCTTCGAAAGACAACCAAACAAGGGTTTCGTCAAAGATACTGAAGAATACAGAAAATTGTACCAAAAATCCATAGAAGATCCAGAAGGATTTTTTGGACCATTGGCCAAGGAATTGTTGTCCTGGGATAACGATTTCCACACTGTCAAATCTGGTACCCTTAAAGATGGGGATGCTGCTTGGTTCTTGGGTGGTAAATTGAATGCTTCTTACAACTGTGTTGATAGACATGCTTTCGCCAACCCAAACAAACCAGCTATTATCTTGGAAGCCGATGAAGAAAAAGACTCTTATATCTTAACTTATGGTGAATTATTGAGAGAAGTTTCCAAAGTTGCCGGTGTCTTGCACTCTTGGGGTATAAGAAAAGGTGATACCGTTGCCATTTATTTGCCAATGAATGCCCATGCCCTTATTGCTATGTTGGCTGTTGCTAGATTGGGTGCTGCCCATTCCGTTATCTTTGCTGGTTTCTCTTCTGGTTCCATTAAAGATAGAGTCAACGATGCCAGTTGTAAAGCCCTTATCACTTGTGATGAAGGTAGAAGAGGTGGTAGAACCACTAACATCAAGAAATTGTGTGACCAAGGTTTGAAATTATGTCCAACTGTTGAAAAAGTTTTGGTTCACAGAAGAACTGGTAACCCAGAAATCAAATTGGTTGAAGGTAGAGATTACTACTGGGATGTTGAAACTGCCAAATTCCCAGGTTATTTCCCACCTGTTCCTGTTGACTCTGAAGATCCATTGTTCTTGTTGTACACTTCTGGTTCCACTGGTACTCCAAAGGGTGTTGTTCACTCAACTGCCGGTTACTTGTTGGGAGCTGCCCTCTCCACCAAATACGTCTTTGATGTTCACCAAGAAGATATCTTTTTCACTGCTGGTGATGTCGGTTGGATTACTGGTCATACTTATGCCTTGTATGGTCCATTGTTATTGGGTGTTCCAACTGTTGTTTTCGAAGGTACCCCAGCTTACCCAGATTATGGTAGATTCTGGCAAATTGTTGAAAAACACAAGGCTACTCATTTCTATGTTGCTCCAACTGCTTTGAGATTATTACGTAAAGCTGGTGAAGCTGCTGTTGCCAAATACGATTTGAGTTCTTTGAGAACTTTGGGTTCTGTTGGTGAACCAATCTCTCCAGATATTTGGGAATGGTACAATGAATTTGTTGGTAAAGGACAATGTCACATTTCTGATACTTACTGGCAAACCGAATCTGGTTCCCATTTGATTGCTCCATTGGCTGGTGTTATTCCAAACAAACCAGGTTCCGCTTCTTATCCATTCTTCGGTATTCAAACTGCTTTGATTGATCCAGTCAGTGGTGTTGAAATTACTGGTAACGATGTTGAAGGTGTCTTGGTTGTTAAAGACCACTGGCCATCAATGGCAAGAACTGTTTACAACAACCACGTCAAATACATGGAAACTTACATGAACCCATACCCAGGTTACTACTTCACAGGTGATGGTGCTGCCAGAGATAACGATGGTTACTACTGGATCAGAGGTAGAGTTGATGATGTTGTCAATGTTTCTGGTCACAGATTGTCTACTGCTGAAATTGAATCTGCTTTACTTGAAGATCAAAGAGTTGGTGAAGCCGCTGTTGTTGGTATCACTGATGATCTTACTGGTCAAGCTGTCGTTGCTTATGTTGCTTTGAAAGTTACTGATGTTGCCGATGAAGATGCTTTAAGAAAAGAATTGATCTTGTTGGTTAGAAAAGAAATTGGTCCATTTGCTGCTCCAAAATCCGTTATCTTAGTTCCAGATTTGCCAAAGACCAGATCTGGTAAGATTATGAGAAGAATTTTGAGAAAAGTTAGTTCCAATGAAGCTGATCAATTGGGTGATATTACTACTTTACAAAACCCAGCTTCTGTGGAAGGTATTATTTCTGCTTTCAGTGCACAATTCGGAAGAAAGTAAGGATAGATTTTATATAGAAGTGGATATCCACATAAATTTGGTGGTTCTCTCTACACATATATTTATATAAAGTAAAAAAAAAAAAAAAAAAATGAACAATAGTATTACGTCGAACGAAAAGTATGCGTTTGTTTTCGCAGCGATTTTCCGTTTATATTTTTTTTTCACTGTTGTAAATTTTCTCATCCTCAAGCAATTGGACAGCAAGAAGATCATCATCACCATGGGATTGTTTGGAAGACTACTAAGTTTATTTCTAATATTTAAAACCATTCAATTTGTTCTTATATATTTCACCCCTGGACAATTTGATACATCATCACAAATCATCATCAACAATCTATCCCAACCATCATCTTTATCGTCATCTCCATTTCATCCTATAATTATTACTATTTTGAATAAATTAGTAGTTTGGGATTCTGTATATTTCAATGATTTATTCATAAATACAATTAAATATGAACATCAATTTGTATTTTGTCCTGGTTGGATTAAATTTATTAAAATTATTGGTCATTTTCAAGAACCTAATGGGAGTGAGAATTACTATTCGTTTCAATTTATGAGTATATTATTGTCGAATGTTTTCCATTTCATTTCGGTGATTGTATTATATTACTTAACCAATGAAATATACAATGGTGGAGTCAATAAACCAGCAATAATGACGACAGGAATAGCAACAGTAACAAGATCAGGGATGGGATTTAATAGATCATTGTTGGGGTATTATAGTAGTTTATTTTTCATTATTTCACCAGCTGGGGTATTTTTAACTACGAATTATTCGGAGAATTTCAGTAATTTATTAACATTATTGATGTTTTATACATATTATAAATCGGTTAATTTTAATGATATTGATCAAATTAGTAATAAATCCATCAAACATGTTGGATTATATATCATTAGTGGGATAATATGTGCTATAAGTTTCACCGTGAGGGCTAATAGTTTATTCCTTGGGATAATTTACTTAATGGATTTATATCATTTCTTACAAAACTTGAAAAAAAAGAATAGGAAAGATGAACAACAAAATGCAATGTTACAAATAAGTTATACGATATTTACTGGATCATTGTTATTCTTTGCATTCTTACTTACAAACATATATCATTATGGGAAATTTTGTCCACAAAGAGGTGAATGGTGTAATAATAAATTTTTCCCAAGTTTATTCCAATATGCTCAAGATCATTATTGGAATGTTGGATTTTTAAAATATTGGACCATAAACAATATTCCTAATTTTCTATTAGTTATGCCAGTATTAATTTTCAACATTTATTCAATTTCCTATGCGATCAATCAATTACCCAAATATAGAAAGCTATTACCATTGATAATAATTAATGGGTTGACGATTTTGGGAGGTGTAATTTTCTGGAATGTGCAAATATTGAATCGTATCACCAGTTTTTCTCCATTACTTTATTGGACATTAGCGGGCAATTATGTTAAAAATTCAACATGGGTTAAATATGCCATTTATTACTGTTTGATGTGGAGTTGGATTCAAACTGTATTATTTGCAAGTTTCTTACCTCCCGCGTAATCTCCTTCCCAAATAGGTGCAAAAATGGACATCACCCATCGACTTTGGTCATTATTATAACTTTTTTTTTTTTTTTCCTTCCACTCCCCTTATTGCTGCGAATGCAAATTTTAACCGAAAAGAGTTTAGATTTACGGAGACATCTAAACGGGAATTAGACTTTCCAAGACATGATAAGACCTGCATCAATAAGGATACAAAAAAAAAAGTATATAGTTTGATAGATATCATCCACATTTGAAATTTTTTTTTATTCCTATTGTTCTTCTCCTTCTTATCTATTATCTATTATCAATATGGATACACTTACACAACAAGCAGGATCATCTGTTATGTCATTCGATAACCTTGCTATTTTTTCCCTCCCAGTAATTGCCTTAGCTGCTTATTACACTTATGGCAAAAAGCAAGATAAATCTAAATCCACTCCTGTATCAGAAAAATCCGATTCAACATTAACTGATTATAAAATTGCTGAAAGACCATTTGGATTCTGGAAACCAAATCATGATTGGAAATATCCCAAAGTTTCTCCATTCCTAGGATTTGATTTAAAAAAAACAAAGCCAATGCCATATCGTGCATTTAGACATAAATATTATGTTAATATGGGGATTAGAAATTTGGATTTGGATTCATGGATTGAACTTGATAATGATTGGGAATATTTCCATAAATTGAAATTAAAAAGAATTGAAGAAAGAGGTACTAATACTTGGACATTAAATGCATTGACTGTAACTGCAGCATGGGAAATTTTGGAAGAATTATGTAATTATTTACCACAAAGATATCCATCCATGTTTAAATTCCAAGATAGAGTTATGGAAATCTTGGTTACTGGAGAGAAATTTGATTTGAAAGATCCAAATTTGAATCCAATTTTATCTGCTGGGAAATTAATTCAGGATGATATTATTATTATGGTTGAAAAAGAAGATGGTGCTTATTATTTCGAAGGTGGATGTTCTACATTAGCTGGATTTTGGAGAATTAGAGATAAAGCTGGATTAAAATTAGATGATATTCATACATCAAGTGGTGTACCACAATATGAAAAACAATTAAAAACTGGTATGAATAAACTTTTCCGTAGAATTGATGTTGATTCCCCAATTGTTCGTAATAATTATTTCATTCAAACTGATGGTAATTTGGATTGGTCTACTTCTATTGGTAATGAAGATGAAGGTGAAATTGGTTGGAGAATAGCTAAAGAAGCAGATGATATTAGTCAAGTTTATTTCCGTAGTGAAAGACAAAGTTTGAGAAGATTACCAATTAGTGGTGCACTCTGTTTCACTGTTAGAACTTATTTTATCCCCGTGGTTAAATTGGCTGAAGAAGATTATGTTCCTAGAAGATTATTGGATGGACTTTTAAGTTGGTCTGATGATATTAGAGAATATAAAGGTTTCCATACTTTTGAAAAAGTTTTGATTCCATTTTTGGAACAAAAGGCTAAAGAACAAGAGGCTAGAGGTTTGGATGCTACACAAGAACCAACCAATTGGCCATACTTCCAGAAGTCATAAATAGGTAGTATATAGCGTTGCTATTAAATCAATATTACAATTGGTTTTTTTTTGAAAGAATTTAGAGTCATATTAACATGAAAGTTGTGAGTAAAATAATAAAAAAAAATGTTGCACTCTTTGGTAGCGCAGTTAAACCTCCTACAATAATAAATATCAACTAAAATATGTCACTTATAATAATAAAATATAGGATACCTAAATAATACAAAAGAATTAAAAAAAACTCAATATTCCTCTCTAACCAATAACATCATCTAATTATCTAAGATCTTTCGCCTCTTAATCTTCTAGCCAATTGCATATCTTTCTTTTGGATAGTAACTCTCTTAGCATGAATAGCACACAAGTTGGTATCTTCGAACAAACCAACCAAGTAAGCTTCAACGGCTTCTTGTAAAGCACCAATAGCAGAAGATTGGAATCTTAAATCGGTTTTGAAATCTTGAGCAATTTCTCTAACCAATCTTTGGAATGGTAATTTTCTAATTAATAATTCGGTGGATTTTTGGAATCTTCTAATTTCTCTCAAGGCAACGGTACCTGGCTTATATCTGTGAGGTTTCTTGACACCACCAGTAGATGGGGCGGATTTTCTGGCAGCTTTGGAAGCTAATTGTTTTCTTGGGGCTTTACCACCGGTGGATTTTCTAGCTGTTTGTTTAGTTCTAGCCATTGTGGATGTGGGTATATGATTAATGAATAGAAGAAGAAGAAAAGGGGAATTAGAGAATGGTTTAGATTTGAGGAATGTGGTATTTTTAAATACTTTGGTTATGGTTTCACGAGTGTGTAGAAGAAAGTGAATTTTAGTTTTGTGGTGTATATTTGCAGAAAGAGAGTAGAAGAGTATTTGTTTGCGTGCTGAGATTTGCAGTAAGAGAGTAAGAGAGAATATTGTTTGTCTTTTTCTGGTAGTAAAAGTAGTGCGAAGCTGTGGCAGAAGTGCGTGACGATTGTGACTGGCACGGGAGACAGTTACCGGTCGCGCATATTTTTGTTCCTTTGTCACGAACAAAAGACAAAATCTTTTCTCTCTTGTAGTTCTCTCTCTCTCTCTTGCTCAGTGTGTTGTATTTTGTTACCTATGCGTTAATTCTCTCTTCTCTTGTTCTCTCTCTTGTTGTCGATGAAATAGTAAGAGCAGTTTTAATCTCTTGACACAAATCACACGACTTTCTTTCCTTCCCACCATTTTGCCATTGAACGAAAAAGGGGGGTCACTCGAAAATTCTTAACTTCATAAATAGGTCCACACTTCTCCTTTCTCTAGTTTCTCTTTCTTCTTTTTTTTTTTTGTTATCATATCACATTAGTTTATTAACTATCCACCAATCTTAGTTAATCCATTCTCCCCCATTAACTAATCTTGGTTCATCAGCTACAGCTAAATTTTCAATTACACACACACACACATAACACAACAACAACAACAACAACATGTCCGGTACTGGTAGAGGAAAAGGTGGTAAAGGTTTAGGAAAAGGTGGTGCTAAACGTCACAGAAAGATTTTGAGAGACAACATCCAAGGTATTACCAAACCAGCTATTAGAAGATTGGCCAGAAGAGGCGGTGTCAAGAGAATTTCCGCTTTGATCTACGAGGAAGTGAGAGTCGTGTTGAAATCCTTCCTCGAGAACGTCATCAGGGACGCGGTAACATATACCGAACACGCCAAGAGAAAGACGGTTACTTCCTTGGACGTGGTGTACGCATTGAAGAGACAAGGAAGAACTCTTTACGGTTTTGGTGGATGATATTTTTTGAAATGTGCTTACTTTTTTATAGTTCCGTTTTATAATGTTTTAGTTAATATATTTTGATTTTTTTAAATTTTTTTTGTAGATTTTCTTTTTCTTTTTTTTAATAATTTTTTTGGTCACGTGACCAATAGTCACGTAATAATATAAATGTAAGATGAATAAAATGATGTTATACAGAAAATATATAAAAAAAAATCTAAATTTCCAAAAAGTAATCAATTTCCTTGCTTTCTATTGTTTTGAGATCATCGTTATGGATCAAGGCGATGATATCGTGCGTTGAAATTCTCTTGTTTTCTTTTAATAGTTTGAACGTATAGTTGTTCAAAAGAAAACGACGCACGTATATCCGATCCAAACGCTTTTCTGCGTGCTCTGAATTGTACGGATGGTTAGTGGCACCGGGAGCAGACGGATTTTGGGACCTAAAGGCATCAGCGAGCCCGCACCTGTCAAAAAAGGCCTTCATAAATACAATCAAGTCTCTCTCATGTGGCTCATAAATTCTGCCCTTGGTAAGATACTTTCTGCTGTGCTCAACAATGTCTATATGTAATAATGTCAAATATGAGTGGTGGAAACTATGGGACTGAGGTTTGCTACACTCAGAATCAGTAAAACACAGGTCTATGTTATGTCCCATGGTTTCAGCAGGAGTGCGAACGAGGTTTTATGTGGGGTTTGCAGAATAAGACAAATGTCGCAAAAATGTCACTGAACGCAACAAAGACAGCCCGTAGACGGAGACTCAGAAACGCGTATTATTCAACTTCATATTTAGGTGTTACTACATTCTTGCTGTTCAATCCGTCGTTCATCATGGCTTCAATGTCGTTTTTTGACTTACCAGTGGAAATCGTTCATGTTATATTGAATTATATGGAGTATGATGATTTAGTGAATATAAAGGATTACATCCCACAATACCAAGATTATGTTTATGGTCGCTTGTATGCGAATGTGGTGATTGCTAATTCGAAATGGAGAACCAACTTTGAGAAATTGCTATCGACTGCTTCCTCGATATGTTATGATGCAGATGAATTGATCCGGATAATAGAATCTCACCCCACAGCCAAGCCCAAACAAATCCTATTCAACAATCCCAAGGATCTAATCCAATTGCATGAAAAACTGCCCGATATCTTGCGCGGAGTATTTAAAATTGATTTATCACTTGAAAAGATTCAAGACCGTGATGTCAATCAAGATTGGGGTATGGAAATTATCAACAAGTTGATCGAACTACCTTACACGTATAATTCAGTGAGATCGCTATATCATGAGCCAGGAATCGGCATAGATTGGACCGAACTTCTTGCATTGACGCGTGGTTCAAATCGTGTTTGCATATCGACACCCATTGAAGATTATTTCCATCAGCTTGGAAATGGAAGTTCGTTGAAGGAACTAGAATTAATAAGTCCAATAGAGTTGGATGAACTTGAATATATCCCTGAATGTGTGACAGCTCTTAAATGTGAGATTTCGGGTCTTTTAGATCTGACACCGATGCAGTTGACACTTCCAAAAAACTTGAAATCCTTGAATGCTTATATCACACCGATATCAACCACGGCAGCGAGCCTATACAAATTTGACGTTAGACACTTGGATAAACTAGAATTGATAGAAGCCAAATATTTTATGGAGTCCGATTACGTTTGGCATTTGCCTAAAAATATGAAATCGATAAAGATAGATGGTTTCATAGATTTGGAAAAATTGCATGTTGATCATCCCAAGTTGTTATCGTTCGCAGACTCAAGCCCACCGTTAAAAGCTTTAAACTATGGTAAGAATACTCCGATAACACTCCCATTGGAACTTCAACACTTGGAATTGGAAATGGTTTATTTTAAGGATTTAAACAGGAAACGTAAATATGACCAAAACGATACACAAGCTGAACCACAAATACCAAAGAATCGCGTGGACTTACCTGACTCTTTGGTTAGTTTAAAAGTTAGTGGATATGGCGGAGTGAGGTACCGTGGTAACACAGTATTGGATTTTAAAAGGTACCCATTGCTGAATTTAACTTCTTTACAATTTGATGGAATTGAAAATTTCGAAATATTAGATTGTCAATTGCCAAGATCTTTGACCAAGTTGTCATTTAACTTTGTGCAAGATGTGGACATGAGCATGTTTGAAGATTTAACTAACTTGATTGACTTACAAATTGAACGCTGCAGTATTGTGGGATCGGATGTGGTAGTGAAGTTACCCAAGAGATTACTAACATTGAAAATATCTGACATTTCGAGATCCACAACATTGATTTTTACTGAAATGCCTAATATTAGGAAATTGTACTTGATTTGTAAAAATGTACCGCGTGTCAAGTACGAATACTTGACACACAATGCAGATGGTGAGGCATATGTACCAGTTGCCCCTAATATTCGTAAGTCTCGTTCTCGTCACTACAGGTTCTACTTTCCATCTGATTCTGCATGGATGGAGAACTTACAAGTTGTGCATTTCGAAAACTTCAATTTAAATCAATTTCCTCATATTCCTATAAATACCAAGAGTTTGACTATGAAGAGTTGCGGGTTAAAATGTTTCCCACATGATCTTAGATTACCTGACGGATTGAAATACTTGGATTTATCGCTGAACTATTTGTCTATTGAGAAACTTCCATCATTCCACTCTACGAATATCCGATATTTGGACTTGTCCCACAACAAATTGAAGCTGTTTGGATCTAAAGGATTTTCCAGCTTTGAGAATCTTGAAGAGCTTGTCTTAAGCCATAATAATCTATCTAGGTCGGATGGTGAAAAACTTCACCATGATACCTTTGGACCACGGATCAAGAATTTGAATTTGGTTGCTTGTATGTTAGACACGGAAATAGCTAAAACCATAATAGACCTTGTTACGGCAAAGATTGGGTTTCGATGCTTGACTATTGAAAGGTATTTAGTCGGAGATGAATACGCGGCATTAGTTGCTAATCGAACCATTGTGGGTGTTTATTATTAGGATATATCCGTTTAAATAGGGAAAACGTAGAAACCTATTCAGTCTTTTTTTGCATTTAATTCGTACATAGGCGGACAAAATTGTCCATACCTGTTCTTACAGTAGCTTACGCTTTTTCCACTTTTGAATCAGCAATAACAACTTTATCACCAATCACTTTCTTCTCAACTAGTTTAACCGTAACATCATCTTTCAAAATCCCATGTTCTTGAGCTATTTCGACAATCTTTTTAACTTCTTGAGTTGAAAATTGACCATCCAAGGGTATTTTACCTTCGGGTATTTCTAGCCCATCAAAATCTATACCTTTATTCTCCTTTTTATCAGCCCAAGGTGGTAGTGGTCTTTTTTCTTGTTGGGTTGGTTCTTCGTGTGGTTGTGTTTCTGGTGGTGGCAGTGCGCTCTGATGTTTTTCAACCAAATTCTCGAGTTTCCCCTTCACAGAATCAAGTACGTCAAGTGATTCTTCTTGTTGGTCTTGTGGTTGAGTATATATTGCAATCTTATCGTATGTCATTTTACCTTAGTAAGAGAATTAGAATTACAATTAGTGCCAATTTTAATTGCTTTTATATATTGAAAGGAATTTTACCCCTGCGGCGCGGCAAATGATGTGGGGAAAAACAACAGCCTACTGCGGTCATAAATGACGTCAATTTTCTTTCATTTCTTCATCGTCTTTATCATTCCCCTTCTCCTTCTCATTCTCTTGCTCTTTCTTCGCCAATTCTCTAATACCTTGTAAGAACCCATCTACACCTTCACCTTTGTATTCATATTTCAAACTTTGTGACATCAAATATCCAGCACCGGAATTACTCCTCAACAGTTCACTCAATTTATGTTCACATTGTTGGAAAAATCCACTTCTTATAGCACGCGTGATTTCTTCCTTAGTTGGATTAGCAGCAATTGATGCAGGAAGAAACTCTCCATATTTCTCTTTCAATTCATCTATAGAAAATTTATCAAGATGGGAATTGATACCTTCAATGTCTAAAACTGAAGATATCGATGCAATTGGTAACTTAAACTTTGGTTCACTAAAGAACAAGTTAGTAACTACAATTCAAAAAATTTTATATGTCTCCTTTCTTTTATGTATATTAACAAAAGTATACTTACACTTGAACTGGTTCTTCCTTTTTCACTTCTTCCTCCTCTTCTTCTTCTTCCTCTTCCTCGTCTTCTTCTTCTTCGGTAATACTTATCAAATCAACAATATCTTGAATTATCTTTTGATCTTTTTCTGTCAATTTATCCAATTGATCTATATCTCCAACATCTTGTAACCAATATAAATATTTAGCACCAGAACTTAAAAATGTCAAGGCAAATACTCTACCTGTATTACAAGATTTTATATGTTTAATCGTTACATCACCAGGTATCAATAAAAATTCATCTTTTTCTATAATCCCCACTGTGGTCTGATTCAGATCTTGTTTCGGCGTCCATGTAAAGTCTAAAAAATCCGGTTCTTCACTACTTGGTTTTATAGATATAACTCCCTTGTGTTGTAATGGGGTACAACGATTGGTTTCTTCGTCATATTGGATTTTCCCAGCATGGAATTTTAATGATTTGGAAGATGCCATTGGGTTACTAATTTGTCTATTTGGTTAGCTAATAAATAATCCGTTTCGCCACTTCTGTTGAACTAGGCAAAAAAAAAAAAATTGAAAAACTATATGAGAATCCTAACAGCGAGAAAATCTTGCACAATTCACACTACCTAACAATTTATTCCCTTTGAAAATCTAACCACCGAATCTTCATCTTCTTCAAGAACGCAAACTTTACTACTACCTATACATCATTACAAATGGCATTCCCACCGGAAGATATATCACAAATAGTGCAAGAAATTGCCACGATATTACGATCCCGAAACCAAACTTTATCAATCTCGGAAGCGGCATGTGGAGGATTAATTTCAGCTTATTTAGTTACCGTACCAGGAGCTTCTGATTTTTATATTGGAGGGAAATTATTATATTCATTAAAAACAAGATTAAGACTTTCAGGTTGGTCAAGTAGTGATATTAGTAATTATATGGGACCTAGTGAAACAGTGGCATTAAAATTGGCAAGGACTACAAAATATGAGCTAGGTTCAACTTTTGTATTATCAGAAACAGGATTTGCTGGTCCATCTACTGATTTACATTTAAAAAACGGTGATAATAAGGATACAAAGGATGATGATGAGAAAGATATAAATTCTGGAGTTGGGACAGTTTATATAGGGTTATCAGGTCCAAATGGTGATGCTTCGGCTAGTTTCCATACTGGGTTTACTGATAGAAACGTAAATATGGCTGAATTTGCTAAATTGGGATTAAAGTTTTTACTAGATCAATTAAAACAACAACAAAATAAGGAAAAAGAGTAAAGTACATATATATATATGAATTTATACGTAATAAATAATAATGGCACAAAAGTAACTTTTTTTTACGTATTCATTTTTTATTCATATTTTGTAGATTTATATGAAGAAATGTTTGAGTGAGGTTGAAGATACGTTTTTTTGCTACCATGTGTCATTTCAATTATGGGTTGATAACTTGACGAATATTGGATGAAACAATTCCAATCTCACTAAGAAGAATCCACATGGGTCAATGATCATTGCAAGGGTAGCCAATGGAGATTCTGATTATCGGTTTTAATGATATATCAATCTCAAGTTATCAAGAATTCAATAAACCAAAAATTGGCTCCGCAAAAAAATTTATTTGACCATAAAAAGAGTCAATTCTAGTCAATCAATACCCAAATATTTCAATGGGATACTCCGCTTGTTAATGAAAATTCATCCTGGGGGTCAAATAGTAGATAGATTGAATATAATCACGTGATCTTTAACGGTGAGCCGCAATTAGATCCAAGAGGGGAAAGAGACGCGGTGGAAAAATATGTAGGCAGTGTATCACCACACAATTCTTGAACAATTAACACGCCCGGTAACTCTCCCTCTCATTTTAACAAAATCATAAAAAAAAAAAAACAGCCAAATAGTTCCAACAATAAATAACAAACACGACAGGAGAAAAATTTTTCTTAGTGTGGAATTTAATCAAACCCTTTTTTTTTTTTAACAAGATCAATATTTATTTCACATCTTTAAAGAAACCTACCCATACCAATTCAGTTGATTTATTGTGAAGTTCCTTTATCAGAAAAGTTGTCTTTGAAGTTTTTCGATTTTTTTTTTGATTTAGTTTATTGGATTGATTCTCATTATTACACGTAAAAAAAAAAAACAACAACAACAACAAAAGTTTGGTCGTCAAATACAAAATCACCAAATACTCACATCGTCATCAACAACAAGAACAACATATATATAGATCCCTTGAAGAAAGATGGCTACACGTATGTATTAGATTCTTATGGAGAACAGAAATAGGTCTAATTGTCGTTTAAGAAGTTTCTACTTACTAACACGTCACTTGCAAAATTATAGTCGACTCCCCAGCAGCTATCCCACAAGATATAAAAATCATTAAGAAGGTTTTAAATGGTTACGTTGGTTTCGCCAATTTACCTAAACAATGGCACAGAAAATCAGTTAGAAGAGGATTCAGTTTGAATATAATGGCCATTGGTGAAAGTGGATTAGGTAAAGCCACGTTAGTTAATACATTATTCAACCGTGAAATTATAAATCAGAAACGTTCTGGTGCAGATGGATTTGAAGATGACGAAGAAGAAGAAGAACAAGAAGGAAACAATTCAGTTAGAATTAAATCTACTCAAGCTGAAATTGAAGAAGATGGTGTCAAATTGAATGTCAGTATTATCACTGCTCCTGGATTTGGTGAATCGATCAACAATGTGGAATCTTGGAAACCAATTGTTGATGAAATCAACAGTAGATTTGATTCATATTTGGAAGCCGAATCAAGAATTAATAGAACCACTGTTGTTGACAACAGAGTTCATGCTTTCCTTTATTTCATTGAACCAACTGGTCATTCTTTAAGAGCATTAGATATTGCATTGATGAAACAAGTGCATGAAAAGGTTAATTTGATTCCAGTTATTGCCAAGTCGGATACTTTAACTGATGAAGAAATTTTGGAATTTAAACACAGAATATTAGCTGATATTGCTTATCAAGGAATTAAAATTTTCAAACCTACTGATTATGAATATGATGAAGAAGAATCTGCTGATACCAAGCTGATTATAGAAAGTTTCCCATTTGCCGTGGTAGGATCTACCCATGAAGTGCAAACTGCAGATGGTAGGGTTGTCAGGGGTAGAAAATATCCATGGGGTATTATTGAAGTTGACAATGAGAAACATAATGATTTTGTTAAATTGCGTCAATTGTTGATTCGTAACTTTTTGGAAGAATTGAAAGAACATACTGCCAATGTTCATTATGAAAATTACCGTACTGATAAATTGAAGAGAATGGGTATTGAACAAGATAATAGTGTGTTTAGAGAATTTGATCCTGCCGCTAAACAAGAAGAAGAGAGAGCATTGCATGAGGCTAAATTGGCCAAGATGGAAGCTGAGATGAAACTGGTTTTCCAACAAAAGGTTAGTGAAAAGGAGAAGAAATTGCAAAGATCGGAAGCAGATTTATTTGCTAGACATAAGGAGATGAAGGATAAATTGACCAAACAAATTAAATTGTTGGAAGAAAAGAAGACTCAATTGGAAAAACAAAAGTTATTACCACATGAACCACCAGCACAACCAGCCCCTCAAAAGAGTCGTAAAGGGTTCTTGCGTTAATTACACAACGGGGTTGTGGTGTCAATATTTTGAAGAAATGTGAGTGTGAGTGTGTGTATATTAATGATGTTGCTCATTTTGGTTTTAATTTTATCTTTTAGTTTTGTCATAAGTTTTAGTTTTTAGTTTTTAGTTTTATCATTATTTAAATTAAATGAAATGAAATATCAGAATTTGATGGTGTAAATGGTATTAGAAGTGGTGATAGGCTTAGATGAGTGTGAAACGTTGTATAGGAAGAAATAGAGCGAGAAAGTGGAAGGAGAGAAAGGGGGGTAAAGGTGGCTGGAGATAATAGAAAGTCAATTTTTTTGTGTTAACAATTCAACTATTGCTATTGCTACTGTTAAATCACAAGACAATTAACTAACTAACAGCGTTTAGTCAGTGAGTTGTTGAGCTAAGAAATAATCTTACGATTACTAAATGGTCATACATAACCATCATCATCATCTGATATGATATAGTACAAGCAATAGTTGTTGTTTGCTACTTATTCTTATGTTTATAGTTAATCTTTCGTGTTCATCTGAAATTCCATTCTTTCCATAATTTAACATTTCCCCTTTGTAGACAAAGGGACACCTCAAACAAAGCCAGGGAACGGGAAGAAAAAAAAAAAAAGACGAGCAACTAATTACTAAACTTTCTTTTCATTTTATATAATTATCAACCAAAAGTTCATCTTCTTTTTTTGGTATATTCCTATCTTATCAATTCAATTATCAGTAATGGCTGACGAAAAGAAAGCACCTGCTTCTTCTGGTGGGTTTAAAATTGATTTCAACCAAGAAAAATTACTTCAAACAGTTCAATCTTTACAATTTGCCTGGTTTGTAGGTAATATTCTTACATTAATTGGATTTTTCTTTTTCACATTATCATATTTTAAAGTCTTACCAGATTTTGGATTTATTTGGTATTTAATTACATTATTGGGGGCAATTATTTCCTTTGGTATATTATTAGTTCAATTTGTACAAAAACATGGTTTCAAAGTGCCACTTTTAATTAAAGATGATAATTTCCATTATTTCTTATTAGCTACATTTTTAATTGCCCTTAGATGTTATGTTTGGATAACATTGGTTCCATTTGTCATTTTTTCAACTTTCCATGTTTTAAATTATGTCAATACTCATTTATTACCTATTGTTGGATTAGAGAAAAATCCAGTATCGGAACATATTACAGCATTTATTCATAAAAATAATCTTGCTTCTATTCAAATTGCTTGTGGTATTGAATTAGTCACTGTTATTTGGTTATTATTGAGAATGATTACTTTTAGAAAAAGATCATTGACTCCATTTTTGGTATTCTTGGTGTTTTTAAAGAAACGTCATGAAGTTTCCCCCTTTACTAGAAAATATTTTGAAGCTATTGGTGCACAAATTGATTCTTTGGTGAGTATGATTGGTAATCCAATTGTTAGTGAAGGTTGGGGTCATGCTAAGACCGCTTTTAGAGCCATTGACCTGTTCAAATTGGTTCATGATCGTACTAAAGATGATGATAAGGCCAAATGAATTGGGGCCCCAATAGAGGAGGCTAAAAAAGAAGAAAAGAAGGAAGAAAAGAAAGTGGAAGAACATAAAGATGATGTTGCCTCAATTAAATCAGCTCCTAAAAATGATGATGCTGGATCTATCAAAACAGCAATAAAAGCAGCAGCAGAAGAAGAAGCAGGAGCAGCAACAAGTCTGGCGAGCGTTCATGATGCTGCATCTGTGAAATCTGCTCCTAAAGCAGCAGCAAAGAAAGCTGGTAGAATTAAAAGACTTAGAAGAGCTATTAAAGATGGTATTGGTGAATTTAATTGATTCGCTGATTGACTGATTGATTGACTTTTGGCATTTTTTTTTAATTGTTTTTCCCATTTGTGAAGTTTCCCTTGTTTTTTTTTTTCATTTCTTCCATTCCATTATTACTTTTTTTTTAGAATTACTTATCCCGCAACCTCATTTACCTTCCCCCCTCTATTGTCGTTATTATTAGATTTTTTATTGTTTTAGAAACATATAATCACCTTGGGATAAAATCTTACCCAGTTGTTTCTCTTATTGTGGTGTGTGTGTATTTTTATTATTTCAAATATTCATTTTCTTTGATTTCTTTGCATTTATTCTTAATTCGTAATTCTCAATTTTGCAGTATGTGACAAGACGAGCTGAGACGAAACGAGCATAATGCAACGAACTGAAAAAAAAAACAACCCAAATTGACTAAGGGCTTACTCAAGTACATATCCACCTCTCCTTGCTATGATACCAAAACGACTAGTTCAATATTCCAACTTATTCCCTCGTTCAAGAAAATATAAATTCTTATTCTACATACTCACCGGAATATCCGTTTTAGCAATATCCGCATATTTATATTCTATCCCATTATACACTTCCGATCAAAAACGATGTGATATGGTTTGGATGTGGCCCTCATATGCCCGATTAAAAGCATTTGATGAAACCCATAGTAAATTTTCATCACGTTATGGATTATATCTTTATCGAGAACAAGGCAAAGATCGAACCCCCGATGAAAATGATGATACCCATGAAGGTTTTAAATCATTATTAACTGGTGTGCCTGCTTTGTTCATCCATGGGAATGCTGGTAGTTATGAACAAGTACGATCCATAGCAGCAAGATGTGCTGAATTATACTATGATAATAATGACGAACTTCGTGATAAATACCCCACGGCGAAAAATATCGATTTTTTCACAGCGGATTTTGATGAACAATTGAGTGCAATTTGGGGTATGTCGGGTCAAGTTGAATATATCACCGATGCCATTGAATTCATATCTAATCTATATCCCGATAATCCTCATAAGAATATCATATTAATTGGTCATTCAATGGGTGGATTAGTAGCGAAAATTGCCGCCAGCAGGAATGAAAAATTGGTAAATATTTTAATCACCTTATCAACCCCCCATTCTGATCCATTCCCTTGGTTAATGTCAACTGCGAAATTTCATGATGATGAAATTGGATTGATTTCCATTTATTCACTGACAGATTTAATGGTGCCACCACTAGTAGTACAACCCAAACAAGAGACGGATCATTTTTATACTGTGGATGCCGCGCGTTTACTTGGTGTGCCTATTGATCATCAAGGTATGGTTTGGTGTGGACAATTGAGAGAAATGGTGGCCGAAATGTTGATGGGGATCAGTGGACTTGTATCATTGGAAGACAGGATGAAGGTGGTTAAAGAAGTGTTTTCTGGGAAAGTTGGACCGGTACCAGTGTTTGGTATTGCTTATTATAAATTATTAATCATGCAAAGTTGGGTACAAATTATGAAAATGGTGATATTGGTTCTTAAATGGACATTGATAGTCATGGTGATCATACAATTACGTAATTTTTTTAAAAAGTAATAGACATACGACGAGAA
Source organism: Candida labiduridarum (assembly GCA_030572435.1). Classification (NCBI taxonomy): domain Eukaryota; kingdom Fungi; phylum Ascomycota; class Pichiomycetes; order Serinales; family Debaryomycetaceae; genus Candida; species Candida labiduridarum. The sequence goes on from JAJLZW010000010.1 coordinate 27,642, forward strand.
GAGAAAGATATTTACAAGTATAAGTTTCATGATGGTTATAAAACTAATGTACAATTCTCAAACAATTAATAAGAAATAGAATAACCTATATTAATATACAAAATAAAACAAAATATTGAAGAAGAAATAAACCAATTTGTTGTTAAGCAAGAAACTTCATACCATTAACCAATCTAGTTAGAAGCAGAAGAGTATTTGGTAACAGCTCTAGTACCTTCAGAAACAGCATGTTTAGCCAATTCACCTGGTAAGATCAATCTAACGGCAGTTTGGATTTCTCTAGCAGAAATGGTAGATTTCTTGTTGTAAGCAGCCAATTTAGAAGCTTCAGAAGCAATTCTTTCGAAAATATCATTAACAAAAGAGTTCATGATGGACATGGCCTTTTGGGAAATACCAGTATCTGGATGGGTTTGTTTTAAAACTTTGTAAATGTATGAAGAATAGGTTTCTTTTCTGGCCTTGGTTCTCTTTTTACCACCTTCAGTAGAAGCGGTTTTTTTAGCGGCTGGTTTCTTTTCAGCTGGAGCTTTGGAGGCTGGTTTCTTTTCTGCTTTTGGGGCCATTGTGGATGAAGATAATTAATTAAATATGATTGATTAAAAATGAAAGGAAGAAAGAAAAGAAGTAACAAGAATAGATTAATCTTTTTTTGGAGGGCGGATTTCTTTTCTATTTAAGTGATTTTTTTTTTCTTTGGCTTTTTCTTATTCTAACGTAGTAGCTACTTCGCGTTGTTATTGTTGTTGTTTTTTTATTTTTCTCCTGTCACGTGGATTCTCTCTCTCTCTCTCTTCTTTTCTCTCCTGCAATCTCTCTTCTCTCCTGCAGTCTCTCTCCTCTCCTCTCTTCTCTTATCTTTCTCTTGTGGCGTGCGCGACAAATTCTCGCAGCAGATTGTTTTTTTGTGGCGAGACTGGGGGCGAGGAAGAGAGAGAACATAAGAGAGCAGAAGAGAGAGAGAAAATTCTCAGCAAATTTCAGCACGAGAGAGAAGAACTCAGAACTAACAATGTTTTTCGTGGCAAACACAAACCTCCCTCAACCAAAAAAATGATTAGCTTTTAAACAGCCTTAATTTCCTTATAAATTCAATCAACAACATTTTTCTTTTATTTCTTTCTTCTTTTCTTTCATAAATCAATCAACTAATCAAATCATATATATATAATTAACAATGTCAGGTGGTAAAGGAAAAGCCGGTTCTTCAGAAAAAGCCTCAACTTCTAGATCAGCCAAAGCTGGTTTAACCTTCCCAGTCGGTAGAGTTCACAGATTATTAAGAAAAGGTAACTACGCTCAAAGAATTGGTTCTGGTGCTCCAGTTTACTTAACTTCTGTCTTGGAATATTTAGCTGCCGAAATTTTGGAATTGGCTGGTAACGCTGCTAGAGATAACAAAAAATCCAGAATCATCCCAAGACATTTACAATTGGCCATCAGAAATGATGAAGAATTGAACAAATTATTGGGTGATGTTACTATTGCTCAAGGTGGTGTCTTGCCAAACATTCATCAATCATTATTGCCAGCTAAGAAAGCTAAAGCCGGTGCTGCTTCCCAAGAATTGTAATCAATGGGAATATTTTTTTACAACCCAAGGTCTTTATTTTGTATTTTTAGCTTATATCTTTATTTCTTATTCTATTGTTTGCAGGTTAAATTTTTATTTGGTGTAAACTAGTGTATATTATAATTCAATAATTCCAATGATTTTAGTATTTCAGAACGTTAGTATTACTAAATCCATGTTGGCTAATGGATTGGTTGTAGCACAGAGGGAAAGAAAAAAAAATTGCTTACTGCTATAATTATCAATCCACTTTTTATTCGTACTCCTATATTCGTCGCCCCTCTTTGACAAGATATACATTGAGATGGGAAGGAATGAAGAATACCATGAAACTAATATTCATTGATAGTAACCCTTTAATGGTCAAATGTTGGACACATCATTATCAAGTATTATCATCAATTTACAAAACTTACAATTTCCAATCCCACCATGATTTCAAATTCCGATTTCATAATGAAACCATAGAAGGCATGGTACTAAACTTCAGATTCAATTCCGGTAAAACATCAATAGTAACTCCAGCAAATTCACTAAGTTATATGGGAGGAGGATTTGATTTATATTTATTAAAAGCCATATTATTAGGAACAAATTTCACATATAAATACTTAGAGAACATTATTCAAAATTACCAATTAGAGAAATATCAAGGATATTTAGTCACTAATCAGATATATAAGATTGATTTATTAGAATTAAGCAATTATGACTTTGATTATAAATCAAGTTTAATTTATCAAAATTGGAATTTGTTGGAAATTATTGAAATCCCAAGTATGATAATTCCAGAAAAAATCCATTCCATATCTCATTTATTCGACTCAATCTGGAATTTAATGAATAGTATTGACTTTAATACCATAGATAACTTGCTCATACCTGGGATAGGTACCGGATATGGGAATTTGAATGAATATGAATCGACGAAAATAATGTTATTTGCTGTATTTTTACATAATATATCATGGGGCAAATCACCATCACAATTGACAAGATTTGATCATTTGAAGAAATCTTTATTGATTTTATTTTTCTTCAATAAAGACTATAGAAAATTAAGAAATCCTCTGGATATTGAAGAATTGGAAGAAAATGTCATTAGTGAATTTGGGAGAAATGTCCAGTTGGAAGAAAATAAAATAATGGAATTAGATGAAGTATTTAAATGTATACAATGGTAGTTAGAGTCAGGATTATAGTATAGGATATAAATACCCAATAATAGATGTTACTTAATATGTGTAAATATCATTCATACTTCCTTTTTGTTGGTCCACCAATACGCCTTAGGTACAAAAAGGCAAAAAAAACTGCCAAGAATAAGAATAACGGTTTTGCGGTTGCAAAAATAATACCGTGCTCATATATACCTTGTTCCTGATCATATATTGTTCCTAGTTAGAAATCTATATAACCAGCAGTAATAGTTTGTGAGGTTGGGAACACCGGATGTTAATACTTCGCCTCACTGACGTAGCAACTTTAGCCATTCATAAAAACCTTTTGCATCTGAAATTCGCGATAACGAACACCACCAAATACTAATAATAATAAAAAAAAAGAACATATTTCCTTCTCGATACCTTTCTCATCTCACTTTCTTTTTGAAACCTATACCTTCTTTATGACAAAAAACTTCGACACAAGTTACACGCTAGGATTCATTCGTTGCGAAGATAACAACAAGATCTTATTGTTGAATCGAAACAAACCTCCATGGATGGGATTATTTAATGGGATAGGAGGGAAGATTCTTCCCAATGAAACACCCTTACAATGTATGATTCGAGAAAGCAATGAAGAAACCGGATTAAGTTTAACTGATTTTACCAATAGAGGAGTAATGACTTGGGAAGTGAATTATAGTGATAAAGTTACACCACAACAACCAAAAACAGGTGGATTACATTTATTCACGGCAGATATTTCCTTGTCGCAATATGAACATTATAGAACTCCTTTAGTTTATAATCATGAAGGAATATTGGATTGGAAAGACTGGGATTGGATTATGCATCCGAATAATTTGGGAGTGGTGGATAATGTGAAAATTATTTTGCAATATTTATTTAATAGTAAAGAAGAGGATTTATTTATGGTTAAATATGATGATTATAATTTACTTAGTTGTGTTCATTATCCCGATTCAAATCCATTGTGCAAGAAAGAGAAGGAAACAGGGATTAATGAAGAGTTATAGAACAGATGTATATTTATGTAATTTTATGTTATTTTTTTCAAATGTATAAAGTAGAATAGAGCCCAAGATATAAAACCCACTTAATCGATACGTGGGGCGATATCTTTAGAATGATAAGGTTCATCGAGATATCTAATATCATCTTCAGATAAATCAATTTTGTGAATTCCCACCAATTCTTCGGCTTGTTCAAATTTAGAAACACCGGCAATAGGAACCATACCTTTTGCCATAGACCAAGCTAAAGATATTTGCGTCATCGTAGCATTATATTTAATACTCAATTCTTCCACACGATCAATAATACTTCTATCAGCTTCATTAACATTACCTAAACCAAATATAGCACACCATTGAGTATTTTCAAAAAATTGTTGATTCTTTTCAGAATTAAATGGACGACATAATGCTCCACCTGCATTGGGGGACCATGGCATTAATCCAATTCCATTATTTTTACAATAATCATTCATTTCCCTATCATCTTCACGATAAAGCAACGAATAATGACTCTGCATTGAAATAAACTTGTGCCACCCATTTTGCTTGGCAATGTTTTGTAATTCAACAAATTCCCATGCTTTCATGGATGAAGCACCAATATATCTTGTCAATCCCTTTTCAACTACATCATTCAAAGCACGCATGATTTCGTCCTTCGGAGCTTCATGATCCAAACGATGAATCTGTAAAACATCGATGTAAGTACCTAAACGTTGAACTGATTTTTCAACAGCTGCTAAGACATGCTTTCTGCTTAATCCTTGGTCATTCATATAATCAACAGGATCAGTTTCCCCCATTACAAAATCCCCTTGTTTAACAGGAAAATAACACTTGGTTAAAATGACAATTCTTTCACGTGGGATGTTGTATTTTTTGATAAATAATCCTAACAATTCTTCTGATTTACCATTGGAATAAGCGTCGGCAGTATCAAAAGTACGGAAATTGTTATCATAACAGAATTTCAAAATTTTTAAACATTCATCAATGTCACCGTTGAATCCCATCCAACTGGATCCTAATCTCATGGTACCAATAGCAACAGTGTTGACTTTTAATCCTGATGATCCTAACCTGGTGACGAACTTTGATTTATCAATTGCAGACATTTTTGTTTTAATTTCAATAATATTGTATAGTATTGGGGTTTGTTGTAATTGTTGTTATTACTAGTAGTAATGATAAAAGAAAAAGACAAGAGAATATGAATGGAAAGATCAGCTGCAATTTATACTTTCTTATTTTGGTAAAACGGGTTGTAGAAATAAGGGGGGTAGCGTAGACGATAATAATACTGATTATTATTATATTTCATCGCACCATTGCAAAATGTTTCACAGTATTTTACTATTATTTGGGATTTTGTGCGGTTAAAAAAGAACTTTTGCAATTCAGTGTAGAAGAAGGAAGAAGGAAGAAGGAAGGAAGGAACGGGAAAAGGGAAAAGAAAAAAACAGAGCAGCCGTTTCCCTTTTGGTGCGACTCACCGCCTATTCTACCACCATCCGAGTACCAAGCTCCCACCATTCCATTACCACCATTCTGGTACCGCCTTCCTGCCACCCTCATATTATCCGACTCCGCAAAAACAAAAAAAAGAAAAAGATGTTACCCGATTTTTTTCTTCCTCTCCATCATGCCAATATGCTGTTTTCAACGATAGCCAAACTTGATTTTATTAATTGTTACACAATAGCAAAGTACGTAACTACAACTAGACAGTATACAAACTACTGTAACTTATTTCCCTCAACGCTGCCGCAATATCTACATCATTACCTTGAACTTGAAAATGTAATTAGAAATGGTGATTTTTTGTCACGTGCAAATTTCTCAGTTAATCATGCAGATTTTGACAAATCTATGCAGCCAAGATTTAACAAGAAAGCGTGAAAAGATTTTCTGGGAAGCAATAATAATATGCTGAGTAGTGTAGGTACAAACATTGGTGAATCAATTTCAGTTGTTCTTGTATTGTCTTGCGATGTAGGTTGATTTTAAATATGTATGCGTCTGCCACCTCCAAAGCGCTACCAATAACATTTGCATCCGCCATAATCCGAATGCACTGCTGCAAAGACCTTAAGTCATGATTAGGCCTTTACGTCCGCCAGTATATGTAGAAATTTTTACTATAAATAGGTCACGCCGCTTTCCCCATTTGTATATTTGCACTTAATAAACCATTCTCTGCCTCAGATATTCCACCCGTCATCTGTCTTTCTCACGACGAAAAATATATATAGATATTTTCACACCAGATTCCCATTTTTTTTTTATCAACCAAGAAATCGTTCACCACTTCGATTTCATTATCCCAAAAAAACAGAAATTCGACCCAACACCATCACGATAGTTGACCTTTCGTATTCCTACCACTACCGTGACTCTACAAAATACTAGTATTTGACGCGTCCGATTTACAACGCGTGTATTGCAACAAAAGGAATCATCATGTCTGTACCAACGGGTAACTTAAGCACTTCCGATCCCCATTCCGAATCTGATTCCCCACAACAACGACGTATCAGGTGGGAAAGATGGCGTTTGGAAAAAAAGGAAAAACGTAGACGCATTAGAGCCCAGAGAATCGGATCTCCATTTAAACATCCATGGTGGTTTGCATTTTCGGGTCTGGGTCCAACTGCAAGGTGTTTAGACGAGTGATTAATAACTGATATTTCTTATTCTATCAGATCAAAACCGAATTGGGAGTCCAAATACAAGAATGAGGAAATCGTGAAAAAATGGATTAAAGAAATTAGAGAACAATGTCAAGACAAGACAAAATACCTTGACCAGATAATTGAGTATGTTTTCAAAGAATTGGGATGGTATAAAAGAGTTGAGAAAGATTTGAGAGGTTTCCAAGTGGGCTGTGAAGATAAGATATTGTTTTCTGATTCTACCGTCCCTGCTTCTTTGAAAAAAGAGTTTACCACTGAAGTTGGCAAATTGGTGGAATCCTTTGCTGGGAATTATGATTACCATCCGGGTTCAAACCAAGCTGTAGTCGATTTAGTTCACCCGTCTTTATTTGTTGTTCAGTATGACAAGACGCCAGCTTTACGTGATGATGGACAGGTTGAGATTGTAAAGTACCGCGAAGAAATTGGAAATGCTAAACGGAATATTGATTTCTATGGAATTTCCAAGAAATACCAATGGGTTCCATCAGTATTGTCGAAGAACTCATCTACAGGTCAATTTGAGTTCGACTCCTACATTAATAACTTACATCCAGTCCAATTCAAAGAGTTGTATGGTTCAATCGCCAAGATTTTCAATGCGGCCATCACTGGTGTGAATTGTTGTTTGACAAGATACGCATCCAAAGAGTACATACGTATACCCATACCTAAAAAGGAAAAGGCTTATACCGAGGAATATATCACAGAGCGTAAAAGATTAAATGAACAAGCCATTCGTGATGCTAGAGCTACTGGAACGCCAACGGAAATTACAAAGTGCCTTGAATTTGAGGCAACTAGACTTCAGTACATGCGTGAATTTATTCCAAAATGGGAAAATGACCCTGAATTCAATAAGCCAATTGATCTTACCACTTTTGATAACTTGAAGGTGATTTTCAAATTGGCCAATATTGAACTTACTCCAGAACGACCTTCGTATCCTGGTGGTTCTTGGCATGTCGAAGGTACTATTAATGAAGATATTATTGCCACTGTCTTGTATTATTACGATATGGAAAACATCTCAGAATCGAAACTTTCTTTTAGAACAGGGTTCGAAGATCCAGCATACGAAAATGGTGATTATACCTACGCTGAGGTTATTTTTGGATTCCATGATTATGACGAAATGATCAAAGAGCTCGGCAATGTTGAAGCGAAGGAGGATAGAATAGTTGTGTTCCCCAATATGTTCCAACATCACGTTGATCCATTTGAATTGAAAGATAAGAATAAGCCTGGCCACAGAAAGATTTTGTGTTTCTTCATTGTTGATCCATATAACACGAATGTGCTTACTACTAAGCAAGTGCCACCTCAGAATAAGGAATGGTGGGTCGATTCTAGTTTGGATTACTTGTTCCCCAACAATTTGAAAGAACAAATCTCGAGGTTGAAAGAGGGGGGTGAATCATGGCCAATAACTGTTAATGAAGCTAAAGAGGTTAGATTGGAGTTCATGGATGAAAGAGCTGAACCAGTCTCTAATGAGGATCGGCATCGGTTTCGGGGTAACGCGTTTGATAGAGTATTTTCCTTATGTGAACACTAGTGTTATATATACGTTAAGTTAAGTTGATTGCATTTATTCAAGTCACCAATTACAATGATATATCAGCCGTCTTGAGGGATTCTATATATTGTATAAACTTGACACAGTAAGGATTATCCTTTCCTGAATCTTCTTTTTCCATTTCATTGAGTTCAGTTATCACTTCCAGTTGTTCATTCAAGGTATTTAAATATTCTTGTTTTGAAGTAAATGCGTCTGTGAAAAATCTGTCACTTAAAAGCCAGGAATAATATGACCAAATAGAACTATCTTCGGGACTCATATATAACCCTGTTTTGATCATTTCTAAATCATTATTCATTATTAATTTCGGATCCTGGAAAAGTCCAATATCGGGCAACCCATTCAATTCATCATTATCATTAACTTTAATACTCTCGTTCTCATTATCATGAATCAAGGTATAAATTTTGGGGATCAATTTTGTTCTATTATGCCAAGCTGAAAAATTCAGAAAATCTTTTTGAATTTTCAAAGTAGTATAATTAAATTCATCCATATTGATTTTTAGTAATTTGGATATATCATCTTTACATTCAATTTCCATATTTCTAACCACAAATCTTCTATAATGCCAACCATGGAAATTTCTTTGATCCAATTCTAATAATTTTGAAACAACACCAAATTCAAATTTCCAATTAACTTTTTCAATTTTAACTAATTCAAATAATAGCCAAGTTCTATGATTCCAAATCCAATAACATTTAGGGAATTTTTTCAATTGTGACAATACAAATTTCAAATCTTGATTTAATAAATCTTCATAAACTTTATCCCCATCTTTTAATTTATAGTTGTTTAATATTTCACGACGATAATTCCACATGGTATAAAATTCAGGATTAATTATTAAAATCTCATTGTTTTTAAGTAATGCTTCATCTGAGTAAATTTCCTGTTCTCTTAGTTTGAACAATTCTTCTGTTAATTCTCGATATTGCTTGATTTTAATTTGATCTTTTTCTAATTTCAATTGTTTGGCTTCTTCTGATAAATGTACTCGTTTGATTCCGTGTTGCTAAACATGTGTTAGTGAAACTGAACTAAATTGAATGCATAAGAATATAGTAGTAATTACATACCATTGTTAATAGTTGTTGGATGACGTGTTTTGGAGTGTTGGTTACAAATGTATCTATCAAAGACCAAAAAAAAAAATACTATCAACTAAGTCTACTACCACTCTACTTGGCCCTGCGACTTTTTCTTTTTGATCCCTTTAACAAAACATAAACATCTTCCACCCCTACCTAATACATTCCCTCATGTCAGCGATAACCACCGGATCCACATCATCTTCTTCATCAATTCAACAAAAACCACCATCTTCGAAACTTGCACTTAAAGGATCATCCAAAATCGTATGTGATTATTTTGAATTTGCCCTTAATTCCATATTATATCAACGAGGCATATATCCACAAGAAGATTTCGTCACCGTGAGGAAATATGAATTACCTATGGTTATAAATGATGATTATGAAGTTCAACAATATATCAAAAATATTATGAAACAAATTAAAAAATGGATTTATGGGTCACAAATTAATAAATTCGTGGTTGTTATTGTATCGAAATCTGATTTGGAAAATATTGAACGATGGGAATTTAATGTTGAAACAAAGCCAGAAGGAGGAGAAAGAGAAAGAGAAGGAGATATGGAAGAACTTCCAGATGATCAATTAATTGAAAAACCTCGTCTGGAGATTCAAAAAGAGATTAGAGCCATTATTCGTCAAATAACGAGTCTGGTTTCTTATTTACCTGTATTAAAAGATGATGAGTATACGTTTAATGTTTTGGTATACACTGATCATACAACTACGATTCCTATTGAATGGAGTGATACTCAAGGTGATGGTCGTATACTAGGTGGTGCAAATGTCGATAATGTTGCATTTACTTCCTTCAGTACTGATGTTCATAAAGTCGGTACTTCGGTTAGTTATAAATATGATTAGCATAAATAAAAATATTCCTAGATTATCTCGTTTATTTTCTATTTACTTTGACATTCCATTCTGGTTCTGCTTTTTATATTCTATTAATTCTGGATTAAACCTCCTTCTCTTATTGCTCAACATAAACCTCGACGAACCTTTTGCACTTATGGTGTAATCCCATTTAGTTAAATATTCATCGGTTTGATTTAATTGATTGGTACAACTACTTTCATCCATTATTCTAACATCATTAAATCGTGATTTTAATTCCATAAATTTATAACCTTGTTCTTTACCAGATTCAGGATCCGTCACTGGTAAATAGGAATTCAATATGGAGAACAGGTATTGATGGATATAATAATCCAATATGTACAAAATAGCTTCGTTGACCAATTTTTCAGGACAATTTAATTCATCACTATCAATTGATTTCAAAATACCGGCAACGTTGTAATCTTCACCACTTTCTTCACTATGGGTGAACTTCATATCTTTGGGGTTTAAATTCAAACTAATTATTATAATAGATAATGCAATGCAATGAGGAGGTATGACCAAACTTAATGGAGTTGATATGATATCAAAACTAATCAACCATGACAACATGGATAATTTATAATTAATTTTCAAATTTTTACAAAATTGCATTAATAAATTATCCACATTAGATCTAATAGTAATGGGACCATTATGGAAATCAAATTTAATAATTTGCAATAGTTTGAATTCGGTAGCTAGTATGAATTTTCTTTGCAAGTCAAGAAATGTACTACCATTCGATTCCATAACCCTATTCTCATCAATCTCTCTAATTTTATTACATACATTTTGAATGTCTTTTAATCGTTTAATACAATCTTCCACTTTGGTAGCTAAAAATAAACAAGCAATAGCAATGGTATATGGATCTTCGGAAAATTCAAATGGTCCCGAATTGGCTTCGAATGAATTAAATAAATAATATCGTTGGTAATAGTTCATCGTGGTACCTAATACACGAATGGGGAATTTCAACTGTTTAATAGCTTGAAATAAAAATTGGAATACTTTATGTTTGATTGTTGTATAATGAGGTTTAAGACTTTCAGGGATGGTTTGGTTATGTAAATATGAAATTTCCTTATGGGTGAAAAATGGTCTTGATATCTGCACAATAGAAGGTGATGAAGGCGTGGCTGATCCACCATTTGATACGCCTACTGAGGCTCCCCTTTCATTGGGTAATGGTGTTAATTCCCTTGATGACATCGTGGTATAGTTTGTTTTATGTATATATTAGATATCACTATCAAAGTAGTGCACTTCTTTTGGTCGCTATTTTTTTTTCATTATTCTATTCTTTTTTTTCTCTGTTAGGTGGCGGCCCCAGTGGTCGTGGTAGGTATCACATCGCTGAGCGTGAGGCAGAGAGATGCGATAAAAGCAAAGAGATTTGGATGTAAAATACACTAGCTAATTAAAACAGAATATATATGTGTATTTTAAAATTCATTCTCCAATGGAATACTTGTATACAAAATAAAAATAAATAATAACAAAACATTACAGCAATTCAATTGTATTGGCCTCTTTCATATTTCTTTTAATCTTTGTTTACTTAATTATTCCAAAGAAATTGTATTAACATTATTAAGATTTAATTCTTCATCTAAGCGGTGAAAGACAAAGAGAAACCTAATTTGTGGACTGGTTCAGCCAATTTCAAAGCATCGAAAGAAGCACCCAAACCCAACTTAACACCTGGTCTCAATTCTTGGGTGTAAGATAAGGCAGTCAAACCGGAGTCAGCAATCTTAGCTTTGATAAAAGCAGATTTGTCCAAAGCGTATTTGGTAGCAAATTCAACGTTGACGTTAGAAGATTTGACGGAATCCCAAGTAGCTTTAGCACCAACTTCGACCAATGGGGAGACTTTGTGGTAGTAGGCAGCAGAAAAGACTGATAAGTTGGAAGTGGCAGTAGCAGCCAAACCGTAGTTCAAGTTAGCGTAACCAACACCAATGGAGTATTTGTTGACTTTAGCGGAGGAGATATCGTAACCCAATTCGGCACCAGCAGTGAAACCATCTTGAGCAACAACCAAGTCAGCGGTGGCAATTGGACCTTTCAACAAGTCAAAGAATAATCTGGCGTTGACGGCAGATTGTTGGTAGAAGAAGTTCAATTTGGCGTTTCTGGCACCGTTTGGAACAACAGAGGTGTCCAATTCCCCTTTCAAGCCTGGGGTCAACAATTCAGACAATTCAATCTTGGTGGTCAAGGCGTTAGCATTGTTCCAACCTTGGGTCAAAGTTAAACCGGTAGCTTTGTCCAAGTATTTAGCATCAACGGAAGCAGCAATGGTGTCGTCTTTAGCGGTTTTACCTTTGACAGTGAAGGTGACACCGTTTGGGGCCACAGTTTTGACATCAACAGCAGCGGTGGACAAGTGGTAGAAGTCTTTGTTGATTAAATCGTTGGAAGCTTTAGCTAAGTCGGAGTAAGCAGATGGAGCCATTGTGAGATTGATTGAGGTTAAATGAAATAAGGAATTGGAATTGAAGTTGGATTAACCAAAAGTAAAGAAAGGAAAAGAAAAGAAGTAAGTAAAAAAAAAAAGAGGAAATGGAAATGTATTGAATGACAGAGGTTTTTTTTTTCTTCTTTTCTGTCTGTCTATGGTAGGAAGAAAAACAATTCCCCAACGTTTTTTGGTTGAGTGAATAAAAATATTTCTGCGCAACCAATTGTGACGCTTCTTCTGCTTCCCCCATCGTACCCCATTACGATTCGCTTTCTCTATTGCTTCTACGATCTTCTTTCATTTCTCCCATGGGCTACAAAACACTTTTGTCTCACATTCCTCGCCCTAGCAACCATAAATCCATGAGAAATTGCAGTGGCTAACATTCAACCGTGATACAATAAGAGGTGGTTGCTAGCGATTCATAAATCAACGCGATGTGGTTCTAAATACCGTGGACAAAAATGTTTGTAATATTCTCTTTCGGGGTGGCGGTTGTGGTTGCTGTGACTTGAAGGCAACAAAAAATAGAAAATACGCGTGGGGAAACCAAACGAATTCAAACGAAAACCAAGCGAAACGATTCACATCATCAGTAAAAAGTAAAAGCAAAAAGTCACACATCTTTCAAAACCCCAACTCAATATTATTACAATGAATATTATTATGACCACTTCTTTCACCAACAAATAAGCCAAATTAAAAAAAAAAATTAGCTGACCAGATTGGCAACACTGTTGGCTCTGATTCTCTTCTCCGAATCATACGATCCTAACTCCCCCGATCTATCAACACGGGGGGTTGCAATAATTTGTAAACTATGCGTTTCGGAGGGATTTAAGACAACGTGTGCTCTCGTCTTGTCACGTGTGTCCACAGGTAATCTTAAGCCATAAAAAGTCTAAAAAGGGCCGAAACAAAAATAACAAAAACTATGTAAATTACAAAAGCCAAACAATGTGTACGTTATTACCGAGACATTCAAATAAGTTTAGATTTGATCCGATCTGATCTGGCTTGATTTCGTTTTCTTCTCTAGCTGCCATACACATGCCAGTGCATTTTTTTGCTTGACTTGCTGATTTAACCCAAGGGAGGAAGAAACCAAAGATTCCGAACTTTCCTAAGTACAGGTTGCTCATAAGGACACATATATTTGTCAGCTACACTATGATTTAGCAATATATGACAAGCGCAATACTTTTGTCAAAATGTGCCGCACTTTCTCTTCTGCAGCCGAAGAGATAGGAAAGAGAGAGAAAAAAACATCTCCAATCATTAAACTAGCAAATTTCCAACTTTGACAACCACAAGTAACAGTACCATTGCATAACCAATTCAAAGATGGAAAAGTTTTCAGGTTGGAGAGATAGAGGTACAGGAATATCCCCCTTTATGCCACAAGCATTACCTACATTTAAGAAGAATATTCTTGCTTCCATTTTTTATAAGTTACCACTTTTTTTTGTCAAATTACCATTTTTCATTATTGCTGCAATTTTATACGCAATCACCGGCTTGACATCAGTTTTAAGTTTCATATTTAGTGTTCTTTTCGGATTCATCACGATTGAATATTCAGTCGATGGCGTCAAGAAATCACAACCAGATCAATTGGCATCTTACCAACCACGAAAAGGTGATTTGATCGTCTCTAACTATATCACTCCAATGGATGGATATTTCTTTGCCTTATTGAGTCACTCATCAAACATCGTTATCTTAGTGCCAGACAAAGCAGGTGATTTATACGAGTATTCCCCATCATCATTGTCTGATAGTACATTTGCGTTTGCAGTGGGTTCAAAAGTTGAAGATGTCTCCAAGTTCAAAAAGAATATTGTTTTCTTATTATTGGAAGGAACTCCATCAAATAACAAAGCAATTTTACCATTTGTTAAATTAAATCCTAAATATTCGTTTGATGAGTTCACTATTAAATCTTTGGTTTTAAAGATAAGTCCAACTTATTTCACATCACCAATACCAAACATTGGAAAATTACAGTATTTCTTTGAATTGATAGCAAGTGTTTCACAAAAGAGTCTTCGTGCCAAAATCTACAAATTCGATCACTTTAATGTTTCACAGATTAGAAAGTCGTTCGAATTGAATTCATTAAACTCCATTAGTAGTGAGTTGGATATTGATGCTAAGAATAAATTTGTCAAGTATTACACTGATTATAGCATCAAGAAGAATTAAATATACATTAGACATTCATTTCTTTATTTATTCCTACCAGGACTTCGACTTCTTTCCCGTTCTTTGTTTTTATGACGGCCTGATCTGTGTCTGTGGGATCTGTGTGACCTATGCGTACTATGTTTCTCCTTCCTCTTATACTTTATAAACTGTTCCATTGGGTCTTTGAACTCGTCCTTATCTTCGTTTCTACCTTCATTTGCACCTTCTTTCTCGTTCTTGTTCTTACTCTTTAAAAATTCAGCCATTGGGTCCTGAAGTTCATCGTCTACTTCTTGAACCAATGGTTCGTCCTCATCAACAAAATCCTTGCTATGCTCTATCAATTTGACTTCCTTGGTATGTTCTTTTGCTTCTATTTCTTTTCGTACTTCATTGTAGTTAATCAAATAGTCTTCTTCTTTTTCATCCCCACGTAGTTTATAATAGTTATGATCAACTCTCAATACTCGATCCCCCAATTTTATGCCATTAAAATTATCAATTGCCAAAATACAACTCTTGAAATTGGCGTATTTCAAAAACCCAAAGCCTCGATGTTTACCAGTTTCTTTGTCCTTAATCAAGTTTATATGAGTTGGTATCCCATATTGGCTGAATATTACAATGACGTCTTCCTCGGTTAAATTAAACGGTATGTTTCCAATATATACGTAGTTGGTATCGCGATAGTCATAATGCCACGATGATTTATATGAAGTTCCTGAATCTAATTCCTTTTGGTTGATTTGGTTGATTTGTCTTACAGTGTTCATTTGGTGTTGTCGTGATCAGATTAGAGAAACTGTGAGCGACAGAATGGTAAGTAGTGCAAAAAAATATTTGAACCCGAAAAATCTAAAAAAACTTGCAACAGAGATGAGATTGGATTTTTTTTTTTCAGGATAAATATATATACATTTTTTTCCATTACATTATTCAACCTGGAATACGACACCAATCATGGCCAAAAATGGAACTAAGAAGTCTCCTGTCGTAGACAAGAAAACAGCTCCTATACTGAAAAAAAGAAAGCCAGTTGAAGAAGAAGAAGTAGAAGAGTCTGAATCAGAAGATGAAATAAATGTCGAAGGGTTACTAGATGCAGACGAAGACGAAGAAGATGAGAAAGAGCAAGATGAGGGAGAGCACGACGAAGAGGATGATGAAGCAGAAGACGATGAAGCAAGCTTAGCTGACTCTGAAGAAGAATTGAACCAGTTATTAGGAGAAGAGGAAGATCCAAGTGACTATGATTCTGAAGACTTTTCTGATGAACCAAAAGATGATATATCAGGAATCAATATAAAATCATTATCAGTTTCAGAACCAGAGAATATCATTGGAAAATTTTCCGATGGTACAACTAGAATTATAAAACCAGAAATTGAGCCAAAGTATGATAGTGATGACAGTGATAAAGAAAATTTCAACACCATTGGTAATATTCCATTTTCCGCCTATGATGAAATGCCTCACATTGGTTATGATATAAATGGTAAAAGGATCATGAGACCAGCTAGAGGTTCTGCCTTGGATCTGTTGTTGGAATCTATTGATTTACCCGAAGGATGGACCGGTTTATTGGATCAAAATACTGGTACCTCATTGAAATTAACTTCTGAAGAATTGGAATTGATTAGAAAAATCCGTGCCAATGAAAATGTTGATTCAAACATTGATCCATATGAACCATTAATTGATTGGTTTACCAAAGATGAAGAAATCATGCCTGTTACTGCCGTTCCAGAGCCAAAAAGAAGATTTGTTCCTTCGAAACATGAGGCTAAAAGAGTGATGAAGATTGTGAGGGCAATTAGAGAAGGAAGAATTATCCCACCTGATCAAGTTAAAGAAAAATTGGATGAAGATCAATACAATTTTGATCTTTGGCAAGATGAAGTCGAAGTTCCAGAACATATAATGACTTTAAGAGCTCCTAAGTTACCACCTCCAACTAACGAAGAAAGTTATAACCCACCAGAAGAATATCTTTTAACCGAAGAAGAAAAGGCTAAATGGTTAGCTGAAGCCCCAGTTGATAGAGAGAGAAATTTCTTACCACAAAAGTATAGTTCCTTAAGACACGTCCCAGGTTATCAAGAATCAGTTAGAGAAAGATTTGAAAGATCGTTGGATTTGTATTTGGCTCCAAGAGTACGTCATAATAAATTGAACATTGATCCTGATAGTTTGATTCCTGATTTGCCATCACCAAAAGATTTGAGACCATTCCCAATCCGTTGTTCCACCATATATGAAGGACACACAGGTAAAATCAGAACAGTCTCCATCGACCCTCAAGGTTTATGGTTAGCTACTGGTTCTGATGACGGTAGTGTCAGAATATGGGAAGTATTAACTGGTAGACAAGTTTACAAAGCACAAATTATAAATACTGAAATCAACAACGAAGATCATATTGAAAGTTTAGAGTGGAATCCAGACTCCACCACTGGTATATTGGCCGTTTGTGCTGGTGAACATATCTATTTAGTCGTTCCACCAATCTTTGGTTTTGATATTGAGAACACAGGTAAATTGAGAATAGAAAGTGGTTGGGGTTATGACACGTTTGGTAATAAAAAGAAAGATCTTAAAATCCCTGGTGAAAACCACGAAGGCGAAGAAGATGCTGAAGAAGAAGAATCAAAAGTCAGTGAACCAAAGAAAGAAGTTGCTAAATGGTTCCCACCAAATGCTGAGCAAACTGTTATGGGTGTTTCTGCTGTTATTCAATGTCGTAAAACTGTTAAGAAAATATCGTGGCATAGAAAAGGTGATTATTTCGTTACTGTTTCTCCAGAAAGTCAAAATACTGCAGTTTTAATCCATCAAGTATCCAAGCACATTTCACAATCACCATTCAGAAAATCAAAAGGTATCATAATGGATGCCAAATTCCATCCTTTTAAACCACAATTATTTGTTTCATCTCAACGTCAAATTAAAATCTACGATTTGGCTCAACAAGTATTATTAAAGAAATTAATGCCAGGTGTGAGATTATTATCGACAATCGATATTCATCCTCGTGGAGATAACTTAATTGCTGGGTCCTACGATAAAAGAGTCACATATTTCGATTTGGAATTATCACAAACACCATTCAAAAAACTTAGATACCACGATATGGCCGTCAGATCAGTTGTATACCACAAGGGACAATTACCTTTATTTGCCACCGGTTCCGATGACGGATCTATTCATATCTTCCATAACTCAGTTTATGATGATGCTAATCCATTGATTGTTCCATTGAAGAAACTCACAATGGGTAATTGGGTGTTGGATTTGGTTTGGCATCCAAAGCAACCATGGATATTTGCTGCCGGTGCTGATGGAAAAGCATACTTGTACACCAACTAATTGACGGGGATCGCCTTCTTCTTTGTATTTTTTGTATGGAAATAAAATAGAGTTCAATATAATTAATTTATACTTTTTGTCATAAATAACAAACCTTAAATCTGGACCAGCATTTTAAAAAATAAGCCTACCCAATAAGGTGTTAATGGCAGGAATAATCCTTGATCCTTTCATCGTCCAACTCTGTTTCTCTGTCATTCCCTGCGCCTAATTGTTTAACCGTAGGCTTTTGAACGAATCTTATCTAGTTTGGCCAAACTCTCCCTTTCCCTTTCCATTTCTCGTCTCCTTATTCCTCGTGTATAATTGCAATATAAATAGCTGCCAATTTTCATACAATTCTTTTTTTCATTTATTTATTTCGTTATTAAATAAGTCAGATTTGATCAAATTCAATAGTCAACAAACATCTACAAGCCAATCATGTCAGACAAGAACGATATCCCACAATTTGCCCCAGTTGACAAAAGTAAATTTAAATTTGTCACCAGATTAGGATCATCAGGATTAAAAGTCAACACCGTTGCCATAGGTACCATGAGATTAGGATCATCAGCTATGGGATTCAATGGTGATATTGATGATTGCTTGAGAATTTTGAAATTTTGTTATGATAATAATTTCCGTACTTTTGATACTGCTGATGCTTATTGTAATGGTAAATCAGAAGAATTGTTAGCTTTATTCATTAAGAAATATAACATCCCACGCGAAAGAATCGTCATTTTAACTAAATGTTATTTCCCTGTTAAAGAAGGTGAGGAAGGGTTTGGTCCCGTTGATCCTGTTGATTTCATGAACAATAGAGGATTAAGCAGAAAACACATCTTAGCAGCTGCACAGAACTCTGTTAAACGTTTGGGAACATATATTGATGTTTTACAGATTCATCGTTTGGATAATGAAGTTCCTAAGGAAGAAATAATGCGTGCTTTGAATGATGTTGTTGAACAAGGATTGACAAGATATATCGGTGCATCATCAATGAAAGCATGGGAATTTGTCCAATTACAAAGCGTTGCTGAAAAAAATAATTGGCATAAGTTTATTTCCATGCAAAGTCATTATTCATTACTTTATCGTGAAGATGATCGCGAATTGAACGACTATTGCAGACACAATGGTATTGGAATAATTCCATGGTCTCCAAATTCCGGAGGTGCCTTGTGTCATCCATTGGGATCTGCCAAAAGTAATAAATTCTTTGAAAGTATTTGGGCTAAATTACTTAATTTGGGAGAAGGTAGTGAAACTGAAAAAACCATTATTAACCGTGTTGAAGAATTAAGTATTAAGCATAATGCCACTATGACACAAGTATCTTTAGCTTGGTTTATTGCAAAAGGGTTGATTCCAATTGCTGGAGTATCAAAATTTGAACAAGCTGAAGATTTGGTTGGTATTTATGACGTTGAATTGAGTGAAGAAGATATCAAATATCTTGATGAACCTTATCGTGCTAAAGAACTCATCCCAACTACTCATTGAACTCAATTTTTATAAAATGAATAGAGGAGAGATAGTCCCTATAGTTGTGTAAGGCGGGAAAGGGTTTCGGTTCTGAATGTGCGCAATGTGTGCGCAAATAATATTACCTATTGTTAGGTCATAGAATATACAATTTTAGTCGAACGTATTAAATCCATCTAAATTGACAGCAATTACACGTTTTTGCACATCTAATATGCATCAACGAAGGCCTTGCAAAATCACTGCGATGACTGCAATAGGCGGATGCGCTCACGTGCGAGTTTCTCGTAAACCTATCAAAATACTGAGGAACTAATTTTTGTACTGCCAAGAAATAATGAGAGAGACGAAGAATGTTTGAGGAGTAATAATATACCGCCGCTTGCACAATTGGTCAACATTTTTGTACCCATCCATCAGCCAATTGTTAGTCACTGGTATTTCATTGTTTTAGACGCATCGGAATGTATTTGATTACCCACTACCAAAAAATACCATGCACATTCCACATGATCTTGCTTTCAAAAAAAAAAAATAACGAAATTCTGATTGTGTTACCAACAATACGAAACAAAAACCAACTAAGCTGATCCTGTTGATTTTCTTCTTTTGTCTTTGAGGGCTAACCTTGTTTAAGAAGAATTAATTTGGTCCTGAGGTTTTTGCAATTATACTTAAATACTCAAAACACGTGTTCCTAAATTTTAATACAACTGCCATGCCCGTTCCAACAAGTACTTTAATTAGGTCCAATTCCGAGTCTGAATTTGAACAAGTGCGTATAAATTGGGAACAACAGCGTTTGGAACGTGAGGAAAGACTTAGACGTGCCGAAACCCAGAGAATCGGATCTCCATTTAAACATCCATGGTGGAGTCCATATGCCGGTGTGGGTCCAACTCCAAGGTGTTTAGACGAGTGGTTAACAACTGATATCTCTTATTCTATCAGATCAAAACCGAATTGGGAGTCCAAATACAAGAATGAGGAAATCGTGAAAAAATGGATTAAAGAAATTAGAGAACAATGTCAAGACAAGACAAAATACCTTGACCAGATAATTGAGTATGTTTTCAAAGAATTGGGATGGTATGAAAGAGTTGAGAAAGATTTGAGAGGTTTCCAAGTGGGCTGTGAAGACAAGATATTGTTTTCTGATTCTACCGTCCCTGCTTCTTTGAAAAAAGAGTTTACCACTGAAGTTGGCAAATTGGTGGAATCCTTTGCTGGGAATTATGATTACCATCCGGGTTCAAACCAAGCTGTAGTCGATTTAGTTCACCCGTCTTTATTTGTTGTTCAGTATGACAAGACGCCAGCTTTACGTGATGATGGACAGGTTGAGATTGTAAAGTACCGCGAAGAAATTGGAAATGCTAAACGGAATATTGATTTCTACGGAATTTCCAAGAAATACCAATGGGTTCCATCAGTATTGTCGAAGAACTCTTCAACAGGTCAATTTGAGTTCGACTCCTATATTAATAACTTACATCCAGTCCAATTCAAAGAATTGTATGGTTCAATCGCCAAGATTTTCAATGCGGCCATCACTGGTGTGAATTGTTGTTTGACAAGATACGCGTCCCAAGAGTTCATACGTATCCCAATTCCCCGATATCAGGAGGCTTATACCGAGGAATACGCGAGAAAGCTTGAAGAATTGGAGGAAGAGTTAGAGAATGAAGCAGGTGACGATGATATTGATTACGACAAAATAGATGAATTTCAGGAAACTAGAGCTCAGTACATGCGTGAATTTATTCCAAAGTGGGAAAATGACCCTGAATTCGATAAGCCAATTGATCTTACCACTTTTGATAACTTGAAGGTGATTGTCAAATTAGCCAATATTGAACTTACTCCAGAACGTCCTTCGTATCCTGGTGGTTCTTGGCATGTCGAAGGTACTATTAATGAAGATATTATTGCCACTGTCTTATATTATTACGATATGGAAAACATCTCAGAATCAAAATTATCTTTTAGAACAGGGTTTGAAGATCCAGCGTACGAGCAAGGTGATAATATCTACACTGAGGTTATTTTTGGAATACACGATGAAGACGAAATGGTCAAAGAGCTCGGCAGTGTTGAAGCCAAAGAGGATAGAATAGTTGTGTTCCCCAATATGTTCCAACATCATGTTGATCCATTTGAATTGAAAGATAAGAATAAGCCTGGCCACAGAAAGATTTTGTGTTTCTTCATTGTTGATCCATATAACACGAATGTGCTTACTACTAAGCAAGTGCCACCTCAGAATAAGGAATGGTGGGTCGATTCTAGTTTGGATTACTTGTTCCCCAACAATTTGAAAGAACAAATCTTGAGGTTGAAAGAGGGGGGTGAACCATGGCCAATGACTCTTGCAGAAGCTAAAGAGGTTAGATTGGAGTTCATGGATGAAAGGTCTGCCCCAATCTTCGACGCGAATGAGAATGAAGATGGCGCTTTCACTAGAAGATTTTCCTTATGTGAACACTAGTGTTCTGACTTCCTGTCTACATGTTACTTTAAGTGGTTCTATTTATATGAATCTTTACCATTGTAAATACTAATTGAATTACTGGACATACATTGATGCGCAATTGGTCTTGATACGACCCCGGCAAACATTCGTAGGAAATCGACCTCCATGATAAAGAAGCAGTTATCTGATTGGGTTTATCTGGTTTTACTAGAACCGATTGACAACACCGCTTTCTTGTCGAGTCTCTTTGAAACACACGTATTTGTATATTTATGAGATGATATGCCACAACCTGTTTTGTATCTAGAAGGTAAAAGAAATATAGTTGACTAAATACCTGGAGCGTTTATATTGATAAGTTTATCTAATCGTTATATCTATTCAAAAATCATTTACTAATTTTGGATAATGGGAATCAACTTTTTAGCATGGTATGGTTCATCAAGATATTTCACATCTTCTTCACTCAAGTCAACGTCATAGATACCAACCAATTCTTCTGCTTGTGAAAATTTGGATACACCAGCAATAGGAACAAAACCTTTAACCATACACCAAGCCAAAGATATTTGCATCATAGTAGCATTATATTTAATACTCAATTCTTCCACACGATCAATGATGGTCTTGTCAGCTTCACTGAGCTCATCCAAACCAAACACACCAGCCCGTTCTTTGTTTGCAAAAAATTGCTTATTCTTGTCGGAATTAAATGGACGACATAATGGGCCACCTGCATTTGGTGACCATGGAACCAAGCCAACACCATTGTGTCTGCAATAGTCGTTTAATTCACGATCATCTTCACGATAAAGTAATGAATAGTGACTTTGCATGGAAATAAACTTATGCCAATTATTTTTTTCAGCAACGCTTTGTAATTGGACAAATTCCCATGCTTTCATTGATGATGCACCGATATATCTTGTCAATCCTTGTTCAACAACATCATTCAAAGCACGCATTATTTCTTCCTTAGGAACTTCATTATCCAAACGATGAATCTGTAAAACATCAATATATGTTCCCAAACGTTTAACAGAGTTCTGTGCAGCTGCTAAGATGTGTTTTCTGCTTAATCCTCTATCGTTCATGAAATCAACAGGATCAACGGGACCAAACCCTTCCTCACCTTCTTTAACAGGGAAATAACACTTGGTCAAAATGACAATTCTTTCGCGTGGGATGTTGTATTTCTTGATGAATAACCCTAACAATTCTTCTGATTTGCCATTGGAATAAGCATCGGCCGTATCGAAAGTACGGAAGTTGTTGTCATAACAGAATTTCAAAATTTTCAAGCATTCATCAATGTCGCCATTATAGCCCATCCAATTGGAACCCAATCTCATGGTACCAATAGCAATAGTGTTGACTTTTAATCCTGATGATCCCAACCTGGTGACGAATTTTGATTTATCAATCGTAGACATTTTTAGTTAAGTGTTTTGTTTATTTTGTAGTATTTGTTATAGTAGTTAATGATGAAACGAACATTAGAAAAATAGAAGAATATGAATGGAAAGATCAACACCAATTTATACATTTTTGCAAAGGGTTGTAGAATCAATGGGGGTGGTAGCAATGTTATGAGTGTCCATTTTAACAATAGCAACAGCAACAGCAACAGCAACAGCAACAGCAACAGACAGCAATTATTCAAAAAACTGCAAAATTCGGAGATAAATTTCGGACGAAAATTTCCGGAGCAGTTGAAATAGAACAAAACCTCTCAAAATTGTGGTGATCTTCGGCCGAATTTAATTTATTTGTTTCTTGCCGGCCGAACTTTAATTGTAATTATATTCCGGACAAGTCAAGCCAAAAACTTAAACAACACAACTCGCAGCAGATTTCTATCGCGGCGCATTTCCCTTAGTTCTCACGCGAATAACGGGCATGCACTTTAAATGTTCTGAAATAACTGCAGAGTTCGATCAAAGTTATCTGTATGCTGAGTCCTTCTTTCGTAGGTTATACATATATGATAGCAGATGGTGGTCCCTATCAGGAACTATCGTTTGCCACGATATGGCGTTGATCATAGTTGTTTCGAACTGGCTAATATTTCAGTTTCAAGACTTGGAAAAGATCTCCTTGCCCACATCTTTCCAACAGAAACGTTGAAGAAATCTTACCCTACGCAGTGAAACTAATAACATATCTGAATTATCAGGAACCACTTTTAATCCGCTTTATATGCTCTACAGGATTTAATGAAAATTGAAAAACGTAACTAAATTTATCTTATTTATTATAAACTCGTTATACATAAAGAATATCTAAAATAGCTAAAAATTGGTGGTCAGGTCAAGACGGAGTTGCAAAGTAATCCGCGGCCTATCCAGCCCATTGTTAATAGTGAAACGCCAAGGAAAACAAAGAATAAAACAATCTCACTGAAAAAATCTCTTATTGGGTACATATTACAAACATGGAATCCAAGACCGATCTTTGATACAGTCGAAGTCAG
Organism: Candida labiduridarum; assembly: GCA_030572435.1. Classification (NCBI taxonomy): domain Eukaryota; kingdom Fungi; phylum Ascomycota; class Pichiomycetes; order Serinales; family Debaryomycetaceae; genus Candida; species Candida labiduridarum. The sequence goes on from JAJLZW010000010.1 coordinate 52,111, forward strand.
TTTGCAGGAAAAAGAATTTTTCTTTGGTTACCATCGCAAATATTGAGGAACCTAATGCTTTTTATATTAATCAAGATGATTACGACTCAGAGTCTTGCGAGTATGTCCCGCACTCTTGAAACTAATTCTAGTTTGAAAGAGGTCATGTATTTTTATGTTTATTATTATTTCATATTCTCTAAAAAAATTGATTAATTGGATGTGTTGATGCATTTAACAAAACCTAAGCTGAAGTTCCATAAGAAGAGGGTGCAATTATCACCATAAAATATAATAAATGGCCTGAAAGCGGTGAGCCCCTTGAGATTCTGAACATTATAAAAGAATTTTGACTGGTATAGTAATGCAAAATTTCACCGTGTATTGATCACATTTGAAACAAAGGGTTCTCTCTTTGGCAATTACAATTACCCCATAAATTGTGAATTGCAAAATTATTATTTCATTTTCTCTGTAAAGAGACAATGTGCTTCGCGGCAATCATGCCACTTCAAATAATGTAACCTTGCAACATTAATTTTTGCAACCTATTTACTGAGCGAGGGGATACTATAAGTTGTCCTTTATTATCTACTGTACTATTCATTTAGTTAATTGTATATGAGGTACTTCAGTGGATTTCCATTGTATCTTTGTTTGAACAAGAAGGAGGAGAAATGAATATGAAAGGAGTAAACATTAAAATTTTGGTGGTTTACCCTACTTGGCAATTGAACCTTTTTGAATAATAATAATACTCCTCTTTACTAATTCTATTGTTAACAGACCAAAAACCTTAGTTAGTACAGTGTTTTTATTTTCTGTTCGTACTAAATGAAAGATTATTGTTTGTACTGGTGCGACAAAATTATTCGTACTTAACAAAATATTTAATTCGTAGTATTAGATAAATTCTGTTCGTACCACGTGACAGCAATTGTTTGTACCATATACCATACATTTTTGGTGTGAAATTATTTGGTCACGTAATATAAAGATTTCAGTGCGCACTTGTACTAATAAATTTGACCGCACTAGTACGATCTTTTTTTTACAAATAGTCCGAATAATTTTGTCGCAATCGTCTGATGCAAATGTAAAAAGACTGTAAGTAAGTGATGACGTTGGTTATGTTAAATAAAACAAACGTTTTAATGGAAATAAAGAAACGATTGTGCTTGTTAGTCAAACACAGTAATCGTAACTCAACCTAGCGTTGTAATTATGTAGTGGATCAGGTAGCTACAGAATAATATTGGGAAGGAAGAACGCAAGGGTGTAAAAAGGACAAATATTTCTCACTCACATTGAAATAATATAAGATGCAGCTACAGAAATCATAAGAAATAGCCACAATTTAGCCGTTTAAAATCAAAACACATCTTCCACGTATCTCTCAGCCAATAAATCAGTTGTGAATATCACTGGAGTTATGTTTTTGTTTAAAGAAATCTGCTTTAATATTTACTAATTGCAAATTGGTTTTCCACTGTAAGGGAGTAATATACTTCGGAACAACCATTTTTTACCAATAAGTGTTGGAATCGGTTGCAAATAAAAACTGTCCTTCTATGGGAACTTCTGCTTATAATAGTTTGATTTGTATAGGGACTTGCGAGAGTCGAACCACTTTTGATGTACTGTACTTGGACCTTGTACTCAGACAATTTCATTAACATGATTTTGATAATAAATTCGATCAAATTACAATGAAAAATAACCACAGTATATTATACTTTTACAAAAAAATGCACACGTCTCTTCGAATGAGGCAAACTCTTGAACGGAAGAACATTGCAAGTTCAATTTATTTTCTATTTGTTTTAAAAGTATCAAAAGAGGATAGGAATAGGTAACTAGTAATTCGATATGGAACACCAACCCCCTACACCACCACAGTCCACATGGTTATTTTTGCCATTTAGTACATCATTAGTAGTTAAAATTAGAATCCAAGTGATATCTATGGTCTACAAGCTCTCACGTCACTGTGACAGGTGGAGCGTTTGTACTACTAATTTGGTATATACTACGTATATCAATATTAGAACCGCCTACCAATTCTTCGTCCACGTTTGAGTTTCAAAGAATTTTGAAACAGAATTCTTCCCATTGTACGTTTCGTGAAGTAAGTGCCACACTATACCTCCCTCTATGCAAATAGTGGTGGATCATCATAAAGGATACGAATATTACTTGTACCACAGTTTTCTATGTTTCAAAGTTGATGCCACTCCCCCAAAAATTTGAATTTCTGATAGATGCCGCCCGATTAAATGCAAGACCCCATTACCCAATTAGTCAAGCAAAGGGATCTTGTTAAAAATGGACTCTAACCATCAAAAACTTAATTAAATCATAGTACAAAGAAGAAAAAGATATACTAAAAAGTTTCTTTTAGAAACGAGTCTGCTACACTAATAACTTGAATTAATTACCTGTAATTTTTGTATTTCCTCTACATGAAGAAAACGGGGGCTTCTATTAGAGTTGTAAAATTAGAAAACGAAAGTTCCAAAAATTTCTTCACTTGCCCGATTTGGCTGCGAAAGGAACCTTCCACACTAAAAAAAGAGGGAACTAAAAATATTTTCTTGTCGGAAAAACAGTGGAACTATTGCAAATTAGTTGCATTTTCATAATCCAAACTAATCGACTATCTTGGAGCATTATGCATTTACAAAGAATATAAATAATCAACGAATCCCATCATCTCATTCAACATTTTTACTTCTTTCATTCCTCATCAGAAACAACAACGCTTTCTACTACAATACAAAACTTCCCAATCCAAAACAACAACCAACTTTCCTTCCAATTTTAACAATGAGATTCTCCTTAGCTTTATTAATTACCATCGCTGCTGCTTTAGTTGCTGCTGCTCCAGCTCAAGCCCCAGTTGATGAATCTGCTGTCTCAACCAACGAAACTTCCGCTGCTATCCCAGAAAACGCTGTTCAAGCTATTATCCCATTGGACGGTGAATTGGCCCCAGTTTTTGTTGAACTCGATGACCATCCAGCTATTTTGATTGTTAACACCACCACTATTGAAAACACTGATGCTGCCAGTGTTGAAAAAAGAGATGCTGCTTTCAGATTGACCAGATACGGATGGTTCTCCCCAACCAAAAGAGAAGTTGCCGATGAAGAAACCGTTGAAGCTGAAAAAAGAGATGCTGCTTTCAGATTGACCAGATACGGATGGTTCTCTCCAACCAAAAGAGAAGTTGCTGATGAAGAAGCTGTCGACGCTGAAAAGAGAGATGCTGCTTTCAGATTGACCAGATACGGATGGTTCTCCCCAACCAAAAGAGAAGTTGCTGATGAAGAAGCTGTCGACGCTGAAAAGAGAGATGCTGTTTTCAGATTGACCAGATACGGATGGTTCTCCCCAACTAAATAAGCTGAACAAGCTTAGTTCGATACAGGACAGTTATTTTGAAAAGGACTATTCTTTTATTTTTTTTATCTTACTCGTTTTTTTTTTCTATTCTTCACTTTCAATGTTTTTAAATCTTTTCAAAATCAATAAAAAATTCTTTACTTTGTTATCTACTGTTTCGTTTAATAAATGTTTTCGATTCTTGTGTCCTTTTCATTAACAAATTGTTTTGCAGCTTAAATACCAAAGAATAAAGACTTTGCCAATTTCAACAATGCTGTTGTTGCTACTAATGATCATCATATGAGCGTATTATAGATAAGAAATGTGAGTTATTATAAAAGTTAACCCATTCTGTCCTAACAACCTTGAATTGTTGTTAGGGTATATCTATGGGCGTGTAAAAGATTATTTTCCTGCATATCATTGCGCAAGTAATTTTTTTTTCTTTTATCAACCGAAGAAGAGCTCGCTATTTGCAAAGAGTGTATAGAGCAGAGCATCTCAAATCTTTTTCCAGTTGCAAGTATAAACTCGAATCACATACAACACTCATCAGCACCCCACAATGGCTAAAACCAAATCAAGAGGAAGAAGAGCAGAAAATAAGTCAAAGAAACAAGAATCTGAATTGGAAAATGATGTTGAACTTGTTGATTCAGAATCACGAAGCAACAACCAATCTGGAATCCCAAATACTTTCTTTGGTCTTGTTGATAGTAATGAATTAGATTATTTCAAACAAGCAGAATCCACTTTGAATATAAATGCATTTGATAGTGATGAAGACAGACAGGGATTTATTAATTCAGTTTTGGAAGAAGCCCAAGGTAAAGAATTGAAATTGGTTACGAATCAAATTTGTTCGAAATTGATGGAAAGATTGATTTTATTTGCCGACAGTAAACAATTGAAGAAGATTTTTAAACAATTTCTGAATCATTTTGTTTCCCTAGCTTATCATAAATATTCATCACACGTCTTAGAAACCTTGCTTGTTAGAATCGCTGCCTTAGTTGAAAAGGAACTAGCCCAGACTGAAGACGAAGATCAGGAAAACGACGAAAGCGATGAACAAGATGTCCCAGTAGAAGCATTATTCATTAGTATGATTAATGAATTCAAGCCTCATTTAGCTGCCATGATTGATAACCTGTACGCATCTCATGTTTTGAGACTTTTATTATTGATCCTTGCTGGGAAAGAATTACCATCAACCACCACTTCGAATTCAACCTTAAGATCTAAAAAATCCAAAATCGCCAGAAAAATGATTGAAATCAAAGACAATGAAGATTTCAACCGTGCTTTCCAAACTCCCGAATCATTTAAGAATGAATTACGTGAATGTTGCCAAACCATAGCTGCTGGGTTGGATACCAAAACTGCACGTGAATTGAGTATTCACAAAATTGGGTCTCCCGTATTACAATTATTGATCCAACTTGAAGGTTTGGTTGATCGTGAACGTACTTTTTGGCATCTTATATTCCGTAAAGATTCCGAAGGTAAAGATGCTACTGAAGAATCATTTGTGGAGTATTTGTTGTCCGATTCTGTGGGATCTCATTTCTTGGAATCAATCATTAAAAACGATGGTGCTCGTCCAAAGTATTTGGAAAGATTATATAAGTTGTACATGAAAGAGAGAGTATTGAAATTGGCCAAAAGATCAACCAATGGGGTTTATGTCATTCAAGCTTTGTTATTCAAACTAAAACCTGTTGAAGTTGAGTATATTTTGGATCAAATCATTCCTGAATTGTCTGAATTGATTTCCATTGCAGACAATCAAAACTTGGATTTAGCCAATAAATTAATTGATGCTTCAATAATAAGAGGAAACTACAGACGCGATGAAATTATAAGTCAGCTATTCATCAAATTTGCTCCTAATTATAACATGGAAGATCAAGTCCCACTGGATGACACAAGCACCGAATTTATTGAAAACGTTTTACAATTAGAAGGCTCCACCTTGGGTAACACTAGAGACGATTGGCCAACTGCACAAGAAAGAAAGCGAGCATTATTTTTAGAAAAACTAATGGAATATGATTATAAATTTGTCATTTGTACTTGGTACAACTTTATGGCATTTCCAGTTGAAAGATTCATTCAAATGTGTTTCCATGGTGTTTTCTGCCACGTTGTCGAAAAAGCATTAGTGGTTGAACCTGAAGAACCAAAGAAAATACAAATTTTAAGAAAAAGATTACTTAATGTTTTCCAAGGTCAAATTGTCGCTCTTGCCTGTAACTCATATGGTTCACATATTGTCGATACCTTGTGGAATTTTACCATTTTATTACCAATGTATAAAGATAGAGTGGCGTCAGAATTGTTCAGTGAGTCCCACAAGGTTAAAGAAAGTACCTATGGTAGATTAGTCTGGAAGAATTGGGGCATGGAATTATTCTCCCGTAAGAAATATGATTGGAAAGCATTGATCAAGCAACAAGAAGTGGAATATTATGGCGAAGATAATGAAGAATCAACTCAAAAGAGAGCTAAAAAGCCAATTGAATTGAAATTGGAAAGATTGGCTGAAGAAAAGAGGCGTCAAGAAGAGCAAGCTGAGAAGGCGCAAAGTGGATACATGAAACGTAAATTAGAAGAAGCTACTGGGTCTGCATCAGAAAAGAAACAAAAACTTAGAGGACGTAATAGACATTGAGAAATATATACAACGTAGGGCTCTATTTGTTCTATAATTAACAATATATACATATATATACAAGCTTTCTTGTTAACAAAGATAGTCTATTCTTTTGTGGTAATGTAGTATTCATTTAAGGTTTGCTCTTTGACACCAGTTGGACTATCAACGACCGGATCAACCCCTGATTGATTCTTAGGGAACGCAATAACATCTCGTATACTGCTTGAACCAATCAACATGGCACACAATCTGTCAAAACCCAATGCTAACCCAGCATGTGGTGGACATCCCATACTCAAAGCTTTCAATAAATGACCAAACAAATCTTGGAAGTTTGAAATTTGTAAAATCTCTTCAAATATGTATTGTTGCAAATCAGGATCATGAATTCTTCTGGAGCCACCACCAACTTCAACTCCATTAATAACCAAATCATAATGTTCTCCCCTCACTTTTAATGGATCAGATTCTAACAAGTCATAATCTTCTGTTTTGGCCATAGTAAATGGATGATGAGTAGATTCAAATTTCGTGTAATCGTATTTCGGGTACTTCTCTTTTGTCTCGCTATTGTTATGGTCAATTTCAACAGGGTTAAACAAGGGAAAGTTGACCACCCAAGATCCCACAACCATATCATTAATATCGTAATGTTCGAAAACTTCGCCGTTTTTGATGATTGGTCGTTGCCATTTTTCTGGGTATTCTTTGATAGCCAATTGTCGGAATTTCCCTAATGGTGTAGGGTTTTCGTATGGGAATTGCGATCTTGTTGAAATCGCAAAAACATCACCTGGTTGTAAGTTCAACAATGATTGCAATTTCATTTCGTCAAATGAATTGGTAGGCTCAATCACATGGGCATCAACTAATTTTTTATACCAATTGATGGCATCCTCTGGTTTATTGACTGCCCAAACATATGGTCGTCTAGAAGAGAATTCATGATCATCAGTGAAACTCTTGGGTAATTTGTACTTCTTAGATGAGCCCGGTTCAAATGCTTGTTTCAAAATAGATATTTCTACCACGGGAAATGCTTGATTCTCTTTGGCAACAAAGAACTCTTCAAGACTTATGAAAGTCAAATTTGATCTCAAGTCAGGTTTATCGATACCGTATTTAGTTAACGCATCAATGTAATCCAACTTGTTAAATTGTAGTTTCCTGTTATCCGCATTATCATGGGAAATTTCTTCCAAATATCCTTCGTCAATTACTTTATAAGTTGCCTTGCCTCCAATATTGTTCCAGACATTATGAATTATATCTTCAACAACGACACCAACTTGATCGGAATTATTGATAAAACTCATCTCCAAATCGATCTGTGTAAACTCGGGTTGTCTGTCTGACCTTAAATCTTCGTCTCTAAAACATTTAGCAATTTGAAAGTATCTAGTAATACCCGAACTCATCAATATTTGTTTGTACTGTTGGGGAGATTGAGGTAATGCGTAGAATTTATTAAATGATCTTGTGGGGACCAAAAATTCACGAGCACCTTCTGGAGTTGATTTGAATAACATTGGCGTTTCAATTTCAACAAAGCCATGATTTTTCGTAAAAATTTCTCTAATTAATTGAGCTGCTTGACTTCTTAACCTTAAGGATTTTTGATAATATGGAGTTCTTAATTGCAAATACCTGAATTGAGGTGGGATATCAGCAGCACTATTATGTTTCAACTTGTCCAATCTTGCTGCATCAATATTTGAACCATTTAAAATTTGGAAATTTTCAACAACCAATTCCAATTCCCTTGATCCATCATCTTCCTTGGTTTGTTTTTGTTGGATAAACCCCGTCACACTGACAGAATCTTCAACTGTTAATTTCTTCATCAATTCAAATATTGATTCATTAGTGAATTGTGGAGTTGCCAATAGTTGGATTTCGTCTCCATTTGTATCTCTCAAAAAACCAAACCCCAAAGTTGGTCTTATTCTTGATTTTCTGTTGATATGTCCATTCAATGTTATTTTGGTTTGTTGATTATTCAAGTATTTTTCAATGTCAGAATTGATGGTTTTGATAGTATGCGTAGCCAACGGAAAATCAAACTTAGCTAAAGTGATTGACTTATTTGGTAGTCTCGAATATGTTCTAATCCCATTATGGCGAATATTATTTCGTAACAGTAGTCTTATCATGTAGAATTTTGCTTGTGATGTGCCAGATAGTGGAAGAAAAAAGTGGTCCAACGTTTGGACAAAAAAAAAAAGTTTATACCGACACAGATCTATCAGATGCAGAGCAGGACGGACTGGGAAAGCACACCGAAACTGTAAGATATTAGCACCCTTATGGTGTGCCAATAAGACGAAATCCACTGTCTTTAAGTATTTTTAAGCCTTCGTTGGATCATCGAATTTATGATCTGAATCATAATAGCAGCTCCTCCCAATTTGCAACAAAAGAGGTCGGTTCAATAAAATAAAAATAGAACCGATAAGAGACATCATCGCTGGAGCCTTAACTCTGACAGTTACATCTACGACTTCCATATTAATTCTCTTCCCATCTAAATTAAATAATACATATTTATACACTCGTCAATAGCCAAGCATGTTGAAAAAACTACTCTTTATTATCTAGTGGATTTAAACCCGGATAATAAACACAACTAATCAAATTACGATCATTATACTTTACAGTAAACAAATCCAGTTCTTTGCTTTTAAAAAGATACTGCAAAATGATTTTGATATTATCCACCACTCCAAGATTATCGGGATGCATGATCCAATCCCAATCTTTCCAATCCAATATTCCCTCATTGTTGAAAACTAATGGTGTTCTATAATTCTCATATTGTTCCAAGGAAATGTCAGCCGTGAAGAGATACAACCCACCTATACTTGGTCCTTGTTTCGAAGTTACATTATCAGTAGAATCAATTTCCCAAGTCATCACGCCTCGGCTTTTGAAATCTGGTAAATTCAACCCAGTTTCTTCGTTGGCTTCTCGTATCATACAATTCAAAGCTGGCTCACCAGAGTGCAATTTACCTCCGACACCATTGTACATGCCCATCCATGGAGCTTTGTTCCTGTTCAAAAGTAAGATTTTGTTGTTTTCTTTGCAACGAATAAATCCCAAAGTGTACAATAGTTGTTGTGCTGTTGCAGAAGTCATTGTTATATCTTGTTTAATGATGGTGGCTTGTTCGTCTGGAATGTTAAAAGGGGGAGAGAGTGAGTGGTGGTAGTGAAATTTTAATCCAATCTGAGGCAAACTGTAAAAGACAACAAGACGCGATTTGCAAATAAGGGAACAAACAGACGAAGAATAAATAATTTTTCAGGCACCGCGAGGGGAGGAACAAAAGGAAAGCCAAGCACAGTGACGGTTGACCATTTCAAGGTTGATCCGATTCCCTAAACAACCACGGTACGACAGTTTGGAGCGCAAAATCACCAACACCTTTTAAACAAACCCACAACATTTAGAGATCACTAGATGATCTTGATATACAGTTGGAATGGATAAAGGCACATCTACAGATGCACCACAAACAAACGACAAAAACCTAAAAAAGATAAATCAATTTCGAAAAAAAAAAAAAAATCAGCAAAGTTACACACCGCCCGGGCAAGGCTTATAAATGGATTTCATCTCTGGGAAATTTTTCCGTTTGCTGAAAATCAAATCCAGGATTCTTTTTTTCACACTTGCCGAACTTCCAATCGCTACTCCAATGCTTTGAATGAATCACTACTTATTCTATTCTTTTGTTATTTTTTTTATTTGTATATCTAGTTCTTCCAAACCAAAAGATTAATTATGATTAAGTTGATAAGTCTAAGGAGAAGGAAACTTTTCAACCTATTGCTCATCCTTACGATAGGTATTGTATTCCCTTTGATTCTATTTTATACCCAAAGTCACAAACATTTAATCAAAATGGCGGAAAGTTATACTCCTGAAGATTGGTCTTCCATGAAAGCATTGACTGACAAGTTTGACTTCTCCTACTTGCCCGGTTTAAGATATCTTAAATCGTCCACCCCTGAACTAGATGCAAATGGGTACCTTTTAGCTTCGGGCAAAGTCCAATTCAAGTTCTTGAATAAGGGGGGAAAGAAAGGTACGCCAGAAGAAATTGTCACTAAGACTAACAAAGATTATAAAGCATTGTTGAGTGAAAAAGTAGCAGGACCAAAAGATGCAACACTAGTGCCACCTCCAGCAAAAGAAGATTTGGCCAATTATAAACACGCAAATGCAACTATATTGGCATTGGTTAGAAATGAAGAAGTTGGTAAGATTGGTCAAAGTATTAGACGATTCCAAAAACAATTTAACAACAAATTCAACTATCCTTATACATTTTTAAATGATCAACCATTCACTGAAAAATTCAAAACTAGGATCGTCAAATATACAGAAGGAGCACCCGTGGAGTTTGTTCATATAAAGCCGGAACTATGGGATAAGCCGTCGTTTATTGACGCCGAAAAGGAAAAACAGGAAATGGAAATCATGTTCAAACATAACATTGCCTATGCCAAAAAGGGATCCTATCATAACATGTGTCGATTCTACCTGGGTCAATTCTATAAGGTTCCCGAATTGGCCAAATACAAATATTATTGGAGAATCGAACCTCAAGTCAAGTTCTTCACCAGTATCGATTACGATGTTTTCAAGTATATGGAAGACACCAAAAAAGTCTATGGATTTACCATCAGCTTGTACGATATCGAGGAAACCATTAAAACATTATGGCCAGAGACATTAACTTATTTAAACCAAAACGACAATTACAAATACGTAAACCCTAATGGAACTTTCCAATGGTTAGTAGAAGATTTGCAAAATCCAAAGAAGAACAAAGTTGCTGGAGGTTACTCCACATGTCATTTCTGGTCCAATTTTGAAATAGGTGATATGGATTTCTTCCGTGGCAAAGCCTATGACAATTGGTTCAAGCATCTTGATTCAACAGGAAAGTTTTATTATGAACGTTGGGGTGATGCTCCAGTTCATTCAATTGGGGTAAGTTTATTTGCTCCCAAGGATAAAGTTCATTGGTTTAGGGATATTGGATACGAACATGATCCTTATTTCTTATGCCCTACTACTGATACTACGAAATTGTGTGAAATTGGGAAATTCAGTCGTTGGGAACATTTATTCGATCAAAATTGCCTCATGAATTGGTTAGATCATGATCAACCAAAGAATGTATACTAGGTAAATATAGTAACAGACACAGATACAGATACTCACACAGAGATATGATACACATTCAAAAAACGCTTTTAAATTAACGGACATTATAGGAATTATTCATTTTACTATATATTTTTTTTAATAAATAAACGCATGATTGCTTTTTATGGGATTCATATGGTTCCTCTAACTAAGTATATAGTATCGCCTGTTTTGAAAACATTTGATTTTATAGAAGTGCTAATCAATTTGGGTTCACCTTCCAAGCTCGTACTCTCTTCCAATTTGAAAATATTAAGTTTCTCCAGTGAATTGTTTGTCACATTATTGTTATTTTGAATTTGCAACGTATCGGCAATCGAGTCAAGCGATCTTCCAACCACCCAATTCTTGTTAATGAATACTGGTTTCTTGTCTTTTTCAACATTAATTGAATCATCGTCTGGGTTCTTTACATAAACACACCATACAAATATCTTATCTTCCAATTTGATCTTAGTATCTCCCTTGGCATTCTTTTTCAAATTAGCAATATCAACATATTTATTACTACCACTTGTCTTTGGTTTTCCGAAAAGTTTGCTGATCGTGTTCCCGGCACTACCACTGCTACCGTTGCCTGATTTCTTCTTCTTTTGGATATTCAAAAACCTTTGAAACTTCTTGAATGCGTTAGTCCCAGCCACGTCACCAACTCTAAATTGCGTTTCTTTAATAGTCGTAGGTCTAACCCCACTATTATTTAAACTGGCTTCCAATTTCTTCTTATCAGCCTCACGATCGGGAAATAACGTTTTGGAAGAAACTCCAGAATTAGGACTTGGTGATCTAGTATGTTGATTGAAAAATTTATCCTTGTTGACACAGTTATGTTGTTGTATAGTTCTATGATTTGAGCAATATGTCTTGTTACAAAATTCACAAACGAAGGGTAGGAAATCTAATTGATTACAATACTGGCAGTTCTTCCCGAGATCCATGACTCCATGGTTATCTTGTTTGGGTTGTTGAGCTTTATCAATGAATAGATTTATAACTGATGACATAAGTAATCGTTGTTGATATTGGTTGGTGGGAAAAGGTACCTTTAAGGAAATAGGAATCTTTTGGCCGGATATTTATACACAAATTTTTATTGTGGGTGATTCTTGACGGCGGTGGCAAAAAAAAACTTGGCGCCAAAAATTGTGAACCCAGGTCACGTGGATTTTTGTCCCAGGTAGATTAGTAATTCATATGTTTTAAAAAAAACCCATGACTGTGTTGAACAAAAACTACCCAGTACATTTGAGCCCGTTCTCCACGTTTCACCTTGTTCCATGAACCAGGGCTGTTCATGATGGTGTTCGTCATATTGTTTATGCTGGGCTGCGCAAGTCGCCCTAACTTGGCGATACCAACCGCGCTACACTAAGCATAAATCATCGCAAGAATTTTTTTTCTTTTTGACTTTACGTTTGCATTATCACCTGTAAACAATCAATACCAACCAAATCATGTCATACGATCTAAATATACCCTGGCCCAGCACTTCCTATGATCAAAAACCCAATGCACAAGAATTACAAAACCTCAAGAATACCATCATAACGAATTATTCACTTGGTATAACGCATCAAGTCTTAAATTTCACCATGTCAGATTCTATCAAAGTACCACTTAATTCACCACAAGAAATTAACCCTATTCCTATTGATTCCTTATTGAAAGAATTAAGACCCAAATTTCCCAAACTTCGATTGTTTTCTCGTATAACTTTGATTGTGAATGATCCTTCCAAAATCCCATCGTTGGCAAAATTATCCAATCAGTTTGATATCATTGCCGTACAACCAAATAATGAAAAAGCATTACAATTGACCGTGTTGAATTTGGAAATCGATTTAATCTCGGTTAATCTATCAAGTAAGTTGAATTATTTCCTTAAATTTAAAGTTTTACATACTGCAGTTGAAAAAGGAATCAAATTCGAAATCAATTATAGTCAATTAATTTCAGGAAATGTGGGTTATTCAAGTAATGAAACTAGTAATAATCTAATTAAAAAGAATTTTTTCAATAATGTATTGCAATTGATCCGAGGAACTAGATCCACGGGATTGGTTGTTTCCAGTGGGGCTCAGAACCCATTACAGTTGAGAAATGTGAATGATATATTGATCTTGTTGGGTACTTTGGGATTGGAAAAGAATAAAGGCAGAAAATTCATAACTGAGAATCCGGAGAAAGTGTTAGTAAATGGGAAAATGAAAACAAAGAGTTATAGACAGGCTGTTGTTGTCAATGACAATGAGAAATTTATCGAGGATAATCAAGGCACAGAGACAGATAAGCTAAACGGATCGGGATATAAGAAAAAATTGGAAGATTCAAGTTCTGGAAGACTATTGAAGAAGAGAAAGTTGAAATAAAAAATGACAATTGTCTCTGTGTATATATTTGTTAACTAAATATAGAAGATTTGAGTTGTTTTATTTTACTTGGAGGTTCGTTTGGTTGCGTAGGTTTCTTAGTTCGTTTCGTCGTTGTAGTTGATGCAGGTAATGAATGAGGAGAAGGTTTTCTCTTACGCTGTAGGAATATTGATGTCTTTTGGGTGTTGAGTACTGGTTTGACAGGAGGTATCTGTTGACTGTCTATAACTTTCATTGAACGTTGTTCGTTGACTCTTGAAATTCTAGAACGACGAGTTACGGATGGTTCCGTGGACGTCAGAGACTTCAAACTTTCACTAGTTGCATTGAAAAATGTAGTTCTTCTTCTGGTAGTATTGTTATGAACACCAGGAGGACGTATAAAATCGTTATTACCGTTCGTGTTATTGACTTTGAAAGCATGAAAAGGATCATAAGCCCTGATGTGTTGATTTCTCGCAAATATAAGATTTCTTGATTGCACAGTATCTCTCTTTGCCTTCTCCAATATGGAGTTTTTATTGACTGGTTGCATGGATCTTGTGAACCCATTACTGCTGGTATAATTTGTTTTTCGAATGCTAGGGTCTCTCAAAATTTGATCGACGGCAATGATTCTAGTTTTCGATTTCTCCTTCTCAATAGACCTATTAGCATGTCTCAACCTCTTGGCAGAATCTTTTCTAAAATCGTCCCTATCTTTGCAATATTTATAATACAATGTCTTGTAAGGCATGGAATTTGAGGTTGAATTGGTTGACGATGAAAATGACCTTAGCGGATCGAGCTTTATTGGACGGTCAGGAAAATCTTTCGCAATCAATTTTATCCACAACTTATCTGAATAAGGTAGAAGTTGATTACAGTTCTTTTCTAGTTCTTTTAGCTGCTTAGACGGCATTTGTTGTAATATTGGCTCGAGTAAGTGGAATGGAGCATTACCAACATCATTTATCTGCGAGACATGTCGCCTTAGTTTGGCTATTGATAATTGTGCCAATGTGGGTAGTCTTCTAGGTTTTCGTGTAGCAAACAGTTCGTCCATGATAGTTTGTTTCTGGAAGTTGATGCAAGTGGAAAGGTTGTTATTTACGTGTGTAGTTGGGTTGTTCATCATCAATACTTACCATATTGGATCGCTCCAGGCGAGAAGAGGCAAAAAAAAATTCTTACAATACATCACACGTGACATTGGGGTTGTTCAGAGTCGGAATTATGGTCGGATTGAAAGAAGTAAATAATACTAGAATCATATGGCAGAGGTGCCTGTCTATAACATGGAAAATACTAAAACTAAGAAATTAAAAACTTGTAGGAAACAGGTTACTTTCTCTTAAGAAAATATGGTGGTAATGTGGAGTATGGATGGAGTGCAAATTAGGTTTGATAGAGCCCAGATCTAAATCATCTTTCCAATTCAACTCAACTCCACATTTTTTTACGTGGCTACTGATCTTACGGTATTGTTCTTTCACAAAGTAAGGTGGTCCAAATCAAATGACCACTACAGCATACCAATGTTCCATTGGGTCATTGTTTTTTAACTCAACATAAACAGTGCAATATCGACAAATACTTATGTTTCAGACATGTAAGTCATATTCTGGTAGCTTTTTCATATTTTTCCGTGATCACTACATAAAAGAAGTATACTCAAGTGAATTTGTTGATCATTAACCAAGGTAAGTGCGATATCGGGAATCCCAGCCCGTATGTAATCCGGAAATGATCAAAATAAGAACTGACGGAAATGGTGCAGTGTGGAATCTCCAAATGTTGAAGTTCCGTTATTTCCTTCTTGATTTTCGAAGTAGGAATAGCACCAGTAGGAGAGACATATATATGTATAAGGATCTGTCTGCTTGGTTCATCTGGTGACTATTGTTTAGTTAGAAATTCGTACAGAGGGTGAGAATGCAAGAAAATCACGCAAATGTACTTTACTTACCGAACAAAAAGAAGCGCGCTGCAACATTTAATTCTAAGCCCACGTCTCGGCCAATCAATTTTTGCACTCTTTAATTTTTTTTCTTGTTCCGCTTCTTTGCGCTTACCGGGGCTCCTTAAAACCCCATGCACCATTTCTACATGCGAAAGAGACGGAAAGAATGACATAGCACTTTGGTAACATTGAACAACCACAAGACACTTAGTTTGTTGTAGCTACAGTCTTACGAAGCAATTTTTTCCGTGAACTAGGAATACGTGTAACAAGCTGTTAGAATATGGGCATAAATTTGCAATGAGTTCCGTTTTTTTTTCTTTTTCATTTTTTTTTCTCCGAGAGAGAGTTTAATTCCGAGATGATCTTCAGGGAATTCACACTAGTACTAGTCCAGACAGCAGGAGAGAACTGCAAGTCAGCCGTAGCATTCATGGGAACGGTTGGTCTAATCGCTAAAACCATGAAGCTGCTCCGGAAATACTAGTGATGGCGTGGTAGGAAGTAAAGTATAATTGGGGAGTTGCGGAACAACTTGAAAGCAAAAGAGAAGTTCGCAATTCATATCCGGTTTTGTGTAGCCGTTGCGGAATTAGAGCCGTTCGGATATAACAATTTTTTCGCTACTTTCCCTTTTCCGTCTCTAACTTGCTGTATAAGATTAGTCAGATTACTATATGTGGGTACCCTTCAGCTAAACAAAGACCATACTTCCAACCCAATTTAAAAAATAAATAATTACGCCTTTTCTTCTTCTTTCTTTTTCCTTCCCTTCTTGTTTTCTATTTATTATTACCTCAACCAACTTTTTAAACCTGTCTATCCAAGTCACAATATGTTTGCAAAATTAAGAAATAAAGTAAGCACCCCACCACCTGCTGCTACCACTTCTTCTCCTTCTTCATCGACGGATACTACCATTATCAATGAAAAGATTGGCACAATCACATCCACCAAAGCAGCCACATACACCCCATTCTCACAAGCGTCTTCCGATTCAATTATTCCCACGGAACCCGAATTGAACGAAGAACAAAAATCCAAATATACCACGGTGTTGAACCATTTCCAGAATTCAAATTTGAAAATAGCCAACAGTGAAAACGACCACAAATCTGGAACCAAAGCTAAAGAATTAACCGTCGGTGAAAAATCCTGGTTGACCAGAGAATGTTTCCTCAGATATTTAAGAGCCACTAAATGGAACACCGATGAAGCTATCGATAGAATTGAATTGACCTTGAGTTGGAGAAGGGAGTTTGGAATTTCCGAACCATTCGATAATGAAAATGAAGTCAATGGAGAATTGGTCAGTGTTGAAAATGAAACCGGTAAAGAAGTTATTTTGGGATATGATAACGATTCCAGACCTTGTTTGTATTTGAAACCAGGTAGACAAAATACCAAAACTAGTGAAAGACAAGTACAACACTTGGTATACATGTTGGAAAGAGTTATCGATTATATGCCATCCGGCCAAGATTCCTTAGCATTATTAATTGATTTTAAACACAGTCCTGTTGGTACCCAATCGAATAAAATCCCTCCAGTGGGGATCGGTAGACAAGTCTTGCATATTTTACAAACCCATTACCCTGAGAGATTAGGTAAGGCTCTTTTGACGAATATTCCATGGTTGGGATGGACATTCTTGAAAATTATTCATCCATTTATTGACCCCTTAACAAGAGAGAAGTTGGTTTTTGATGAACCATTTATCAATTATGTTCCTAAACAACAATTGGATAAGGATTTCGAGGGTGGTGTTAATTTCGAATATAATCATGACAAGTACTGGAATAAAATGATTGAAATTTCCCAAGATAAAAAGCATCAATATTTTGAAAGATTTGAAAAATTCGGTTCTGTTGTGGGATTAAGTGAGATTGATTTGAGAGGTGATAATGAAGTTTTAATCCATCCAGTTGGAACCATATAAGCAAAAAAAACTAATGTATATATTCCCCATCACTGCCATTGCCTTTCAATTCATTTCTTGTCCTATGATTAAGGGACATTTTAATATTTGCTTTGTATTTTAGAACTATAGAAATTTATACATATATATCCGCTATTTTATTCGTTTATTTAGTTTTAGTTATATGAATGGATTTGCATTTTTACGTTTTTCAATCAACCCCGTTTCCAAATCAATCATATTTTGCCAATCCAATGGATACATCAACCCACCAGCACCATTTTCACTTTTAGCAAACACCACTCCCAAATCATTTCTAGCTGTACTCAAATAATAATTCGATCCGTCACCCAAAGAAATAATCACCGCTCTTACAATATCCCCCGGTTTAAAACAATCAATGATTTTCAATTTATCACGTTCAGTAGATCTAATATCATTGATACGAATTATTCCTTTGAAATTTTCACCAATGTCATAGATTTGAAAATTCAACAAATTTGATTGTGAACTAGCCACGGTTTGTAAATTAAACAAATGTTGTGATCCACCTCCATGTGGTAATGAAACATGAGAAAGAGCTCCATTGGAACCTATTCCTGAATCAGATAAAATTGGACGGTTTTCTAATGAAATGATCTCACAATATGCTTGAATATTACTGATTTTGGTGATTCGAACCAAAACGATGTCGTTTTCTTTTGGTAAATTGATGGATATTTGGTCTTCTTTGCCAATGTTTCCTTCCTCGGAAATGACCGTGGTGGAACCTTTAGGAATAACTGACACTAAGTACTTGGTAACTCTTGTGGAACCTTCTTCTTCGTCTTGTTGTTGTTGTAGCTGTTGTTTATCATTTTGATTCGATGATTCTTTGGGTTCAGGTGTAATTATTTGTTTAATATGGACAGCCCCAAGGATAGTTGAAACTATAAGTGGGATAACTTTTCCGTTGGCATCATTTGGTACTTCGATATTGGATATTACTGTTCCCTTTCCTGGTATATATTGTGATGTTATGCTATTTTCCAATTTATAAATTGGGGTTATATATTGTCCTGGAACAACTATTTTCGTCTCTTGATTCACCTCTGTCATTGTTTCGTGTGGTGTATTCTCTATTATCAGTATTGATCTTATTTGATGTCGTTAGAAAAGTAAAGAATTTTGATGAGATGAACCAAACTGAACTGTACTAGTTTTTGAAAAAAAAAATAAATCCGATACAGAAGAACAGAAGGGAATCAAACACCAACAAACCACGAAATGGCATACCCAGAATATATAAATGGTGAACCACCAGTGGTCACATTAAAGGAATATGACGGTGCTAATTGGGCTTCCACTACTTGTTTGGATTTTAGAAATAACGAATATGTGGTGGTGATCATGGAAACTCCTGACACTATAATTGCAAAAATTGCCAAACTGGATTATCCAGTTTTAGATAAAATATTCAGAAGTGCTCATGAAACTCATGAACAACAAAAACAAGATGGTACCTATACGAAATAGATGAAAATAATAATATACATATACAAAAACAAATCTTAAAAAACCTTTCGTAAAGCAATCTAAAACAGTATATATTATTCTGTAAAAATTAAAGCTGTGTGATCTATTTAGAAAAAATGAGTATAACATCTGGATTCAACATGAATATCCATTTCTCCCTTAAATGTATTCAACTCTTCTTTAATTTGTTGTGCCAATAATGGAGTCAATTGATTACATGTTGCAGTGTCCGGATGTCTATCATATTCATCCTCATTATATGTATCATACAAGATGATTCTAGAACTAAATCTAACTCCATTGGATATTTTCTGAACAAATTGTGGAGGTGGAGGTGGTGGTCTTGGACTAGTGGCAGGTGATTTTTTGTTGGAAGAATTACCCCATTTCTTACTAATCATCGAAGTAAATGATCTAGGTGATCCCGAATTAATTGATGATTGATCGGAAATTGAAGGAATCTTATTATGCGAGAATTTCTTTGGTGGAAGCGTGTGTTGGTGGGCGTCAGATGGTGATGGTGTCTTTTTGTGAGCCTGTGTTGGCGAGAACACTGAAGATTTAATTGAAGTAACAGGTGATTGGGCTACTGGATGTTGCGCTAATGGCGAAGAATTACTAACCGTCACTCGTGGTGGAATTAGTGGTGACTCCTTTTTTGCATTTCCTTGTCCGCGATAACCCTTATTCTTGTAATTCGAATTACCATGACCACTACTATCATAGTCTTCACTTTCATAATCATCATCTGAACTTGTGCCAAATCCTCCACCAACAGAACTGGATGAATCGTCATTGAAGTTAATATTAAATGATTGATGAGAATCACTATTTCTTAAATCTTGATTCCTGAATTTATCAGAAAACGAAGGTGCATTCAAACCTTTAAACGACATTGAAATTGGACGTGCCTTGTTAGTTGCACCATTTTCTTCGCTTGCGTCCACTGATTGTCTGGCTCGGTATGCATTTTCCAAAATTGGAGAACTTCTAATAATCTCAGTGGCTGCATCACTCGTGAGATCATCGTCTTGTTCAGGGGTAGTAGTATGATTACTTGGATGTGAATCATCACTCTTGGTGTTTTCAATAGCAACTTCCTCTTTCTCATGAATATTTGCATTACCTTCCACACTTGTTTTTGGCGATTCAATATTTTCCATTGAAAGTGGAGACGATGATGGTGTTCTCGAGTCAATGCTCACCTGAGCATTCTTGAGTGGCTTTGGTTCTTCATATTTAGGTTTATCAACAACTACAACAACTTGAGGAGGTATTTGATGCGTTTGCTCTCGTACTTGTACTTGTCCTTGTCCTTGTACTTGTTTTTGTTGTTGTCCTTGCGTGAGTTGGGATTTGTCAAAGGATCCAATATCAAGTGGGGATGGTGGAAGATTGTTAAAACTAGTAAAAGTTTCACTTTTAACTGGTGTGCCCGAAAGAAGCGGAGAATCAGCAAAATTCAAATCATCAACATCAATAAATTGACTAAATTCCATCAAATCATCATCAAGAACCAAGCTTGTGTTAAGGTTGTGTTGACTATTATTCATTTCGGCTGCATATTGAGAAATATTAGCATCGATTGAATTCATGGTCAACTCTTCATTCAAGTTGCTTCTCCTACTAGTAGAATTCTTCAAGATTGAATTAGATCTTGTCATTCCGACATTCGTGTTAGGGTTAGATGTTGGGCCAACATACTGGACAATATTGTCATCACTACCGTCGTAATTAACAAATGAATTACGCTTGTTGGATTTGACCGACTTCATGGACCTTGATCTCTCCAATGAAACAATGCTTTCAACTTCGTGTGCATTCAACGACTTAGGGAACAATGCTTCGCCCAATAATTGATTGTTGTTATTAATATTATGCTGGTGGTCTGGGAACCTACTAGGTGGCGAGCTTTGAGGAGGTCTAATAGGAATTGTTGATTGTGGTTTTCTTCTTTGTATAGGACTATCATCCGGTCCTTGTTGCTTTGGAGGTTCTTTAACTGAGGCAGGTGAGCTTTGATAATTAACCTTAAACGGTGATCCAAATTGGTTAGAATCTATTAATGGTGGCAACAATTCAATCTCTTCTCCATATTGATTCCCAGAGGTCAATTTATGTGGCGGATTGTTCTTCAAGTTTTTGGCATCATAATACTCAAAATCTTCTTCTTCTGGAATTGATCTAGAGTAAGACAATTGGTCAAAATTATCTTCAGAATCATCCGAATCATCTCCTGATTTCGCATCTTCTTCTCCGGAATGTTCATCTTCGATGTCATCATGATCATTGGCATCATGTTTTCCAACATAAACACTATCTTCACTAATCTCTCGAATGAAATTAGTACTGCCTGGTCGTGCCAATGGCGGAAGAGGCTTGTCATGCATTTTTGGTTTTGATTCCATTGATCTGTTACTTGACTTATTAGTCATGGCAGGACGAGTTGAAGAAACAGCAGGATCACCCACTGGCATTTCTTTTTTGATATGCCCAGTTGGTTGTTTTTGATTTGCAAGTTTGTTTTGTTCCGAGGGTTTATCGTGTTCTTCTAACGTGCCCATCTTTGTAAGATTTTCAGATGATTTAGTTTTCATAAACCTGTTCATGAATGAACCATTAGATTTTGGTGCAGGTCTTTGCTGTTCTGGTTCCAGCTCCACCTTCTTGGTTTGCTCGGTAAAAGCTTGCATATTCGGTGTGGAGTAAGATTTAGACGTAAGCTTCTTTGGTTCCAGGGTTGCATTCAAAGAATGGTTTTTAGATCTTGATTTAAACAACGACTTGAAACTAAATTTCTTCTTTTCATTCGTTCCGGTTGATGAGGTCAGTGTGTTATTTGTGATTGTAGAAGACTGCACACTAGCTGTTGATGGTTGCGATTGTGGTTGTTCCAAGTTCAACTTGCTCATGTCACTCATGGTGCTGCTTCTTTTATGACTCAAGGGCCTAGGTGGTCCTGTGCTGGTGGTTTCCTTTTGAATTAAATTTAAGGAAAATGCAGAATTCGATCTTATGTGAGGGGATTTTTTAGGCGACGCCGAAGAAGGTACAACAGGATTTAATAAAAATGATTGTTTAGGAGTCTCTGGTAAGGGAGAAGCAGGTTTCTGAACATTTTCCATGGATGCGTTATTGGACAACACCGTCAACATGCTCTTCGATTTACGAACAATTTTAGGGCGTGTCCCCACAGGACTAGTACTAAGTGATGAATTGTTCGATTCCACCGACATATTGGATGACGAAATATTACTATCAGTACGGCGGACTTTGTAAGGGATGCCGTGGCTGTTATTGTTATTATTGTAATTGTTGTTGGGGAGATAGTTTTGAGTATGAATATTGGATCCTGGGTGGGCCGGGTGTTGTAATGATGATGGGCCCGGCACGTTGCGATTGGCAGTTGAAGAATTGTACTTTTGGCTTTGTTGAGGAGAATTGTTGTTGATGGTGTTGTTGTCCGTGGTGTTGGTGGAAGTAGCGACAGACGGGAACGGGTTGTTTGATTGTGGGTTGTTTGTTGTTGCTCTTTGAGACGAAGATGGGTTTCCCGTGGAATACGAATTCTGTGATTTGTTAGCGGTAGGCAATTTTATGTGTCTCGGTGGCTGTAACGAGTGAGAATTTTTTTGTGACATTTCTGGATCTAAAGAATAAAGGTATGCTGATTGATCAACCGAAAGAAGATACTCTTCTGTAGGAACTCCTTGATGATTTGATTGTTGTTGATACAATGAAAAATTTGGTTCGGTGACTTCAGAAAATCTATTATTATTATAAATAGGAACACTACTCTGAATATTATTCTTGGTACTATTGTTAGTGTCCTTTGTGCCAATATTATTATTTCCCGCAGCGTTCCCACTAAGAACAATTGGATACTCTTCTTTTATATCCACCATTTTTAATTGGGGTGAATCATGACTGTGAGGTGTAAAACTTTGGAAAGTTAACGGTTGTGCTACCACTGGAGTATCATCTGTTGAATAGCCACCTTCACTGATTGTAGAAATGGACGATTTGTTGTATCTGTGAGAATTTGCCGACGAAGTTTTGCTTGTTTTCTTTGTCAAGTCATTGTTATTAAAAATCGAATTGCTGACAATATAAGGGACATTGGTGTTATTGTTGGTTAAAGTTGACTCTTCGTCATCGTCGTCTTCGCCCACCTCTTCGTCCACCAATGATTCACTTGCAGTTTCGAATGTTTGCACGGATTGTCCAACATCTTCTCTATAATTGAATATAACCGGTGGTGATAGCTTTGTCTGTTGGTTGTTAGCTCTGTTGACATTGTCATCCTCTTCATCTTCTTCCTGCTCTTCGACTATCGCATTCACGTTGGTGGTACTACCTGTATTAAACTGCTTGCCTTTCTCATTGAGTATATTTTCCAACGCTTTTAACGAAGGCGATGCTTTAATGGCAGAAGTTCTTTTGTTCTTTGTGGACGTTGTGGATGTAGAAGTTGAGGTGGGGTTTGCAGTAAAATCTTTCAAAGATTTTGAAGACATGGAGTGTTTTATCTGGATGGAATTTCGGACATTCTTGATGTGGTTTTTGGAATTATCGACCACGGAGGTGGGAGCGGAATAAAAGTCGTTATCAAAGAACTCGTCAAAGCTTGAATCAGTCATGATAGTGAACGGATTATTGCTGGTAGACTTGTCTTGCAAAGAAAGAGAGTAGCAATAGGTAATTAAAAATGACAACCACGAATTTTTTTTTTTTTTAGCCAAATTGGAAGGAGTGGGACAAAACCAGCGCCAGTCCAACACACCGCAACAAAAGAAAAGTCCCCATACAATTTATACAATTAAAGATTATAGAGTCAATCAAATACACGTCTTGGTGTACTACCCCATACTAGACGCGCTCTCCTTCTACATCTTTTACATCTAAGGTCTTACCAATACAATCTAACGTTGTTGTAAGCTATTGGGCATTGAACAACATAGAGTGACATATGCACGAGACGGTCAAAAGTATTTGTTTCTCGAACGGGTTTTTTTTTTCTACAACCTGTATATGGCAAAATGAACAATTGAAATTATTTGGGAAACTCTAGTAACATAATGAAAAAACCCGCCAACCATATAAAAGAATAGACGGAATTTCATATGTTTCAAAGGTTTGTTCTAATAACAATAATCCAAATATTCAAAAATCAATCGAACTAAACGATCGGGTTATATAGATGTGGTTATAAAGTTTGAAAAACGCGGGTGTTTGAAATACGATTTTTTTTTTTCCAATTTGTCCCTTTTGGGAAATATTATTGAGTAGTCCCTTGTTTTTGAGCAATATGCACGCTTCCTGATTCACACACAAGAAAACATATTCACGTGACTGCCCAACTCTACAATCAGAGTGATCTTGTTAGTATCAAATAGACGATGGTAAAAAAAAAGTGAAAGCTGAAACGATAAACAGATACCAAAGTATGAGGATCTAGAATTGTGGTGTCATCATAGAATGTATGCGTAAAGGGTTGTCATAATTATGAAACAAATAAAATTAACAAAAAATGTGTTTAACAGGGAATCTTTTTTTTGTCTTGATTTCCCCCTTTCGTAACACGCGTCAAAAATAGAGAGTGTGCCTGCACTCAAACCGTTTTTTTTTATTTTTCCCCCAGAATTGTTTATTTTATTTTTTATTACAACCAACTCTTTACAACCAATGGTGTTGCCAAAAAAAAAAAAATTACACTACACACTACAACAACAGGATACAATTTTACAAATAAATAGTTTTACAAATATATTAAAATTTAAACAGTCTATATAAGATCTAGCTCACATAATAACACAGTTATTGTTTTTAGCCTTCTTCACTTTTGTATGTAATTTCTTCTTGATTCCAGCCTTTTGTTCAGGTATCGTCATGTCTTTCAAAGACAGGTGGACAATAGTAGGAGGAGGCTTAGGCAACGACGTATTTGAAGTAGTCTTGCTCAAGGTTGAAGGTACCAACGAACTCACATCATCTCTTAACATGGTTGCAGGAGTATTGATAATATCAACACTGGTTGCCGATGTGTCAAGGCTGTCATGCGATTCAATTCTTTGTAATTTCAACATAGGATCAATACCATGTTGTAGCAATGAGTTAGCGAGATACAAGTATAATTTAACCCACAAGTCTTCCAATTCTTTGTTAAATTTGTATCCAAAACGTTCTTGGAAAGTTTGGATTAAAGCTTCTCCCATAAGTTGGAATTGTGGGGCCTCGATATTTAATATCCTGGCATGTAATTTACCCAATTTCAGCAAAAATTCGTCCAAATTCGCCAAATTTTCCAATTGACTAATAGTAAATGTCATTATCCCAGCAAAACTAACAGCTTGATGTTTGATACTTGGGAAAAGTTTTTCCAATTCAGAATCCTTTGATAATAGATTGAAATAGAATTGACGACAAAACAAGGAGGACGCAATGGTGGTTGATTCTATTTTGGTATTGGTTTTCTTTTTAGGTGATTTCTTCTCTGCTGGAGTTGTGGTAAATGCACCAGGCATATTATCCGAGCTGTTTGCTTCTTCTAGTAACATCTTGTTCCAAGTATATCTCAACAATTCAATTTGTCTTTCGTTTAATGAAAGTTTGATTCTATACTTTTCTTGTGCTGGTTCCACATAGTAAGATTCCACGGACATTCTGGTATCCATTCTGATCAATTGATAAACACTGTCGTCAATAGGGTAATTAGGGGATTGTGGTAATCGCCTAGGTGGCATGCCTGTATCAAAAAGTGTGGATGCGTCGTCACCTGTAGTGACCGATGCAAGGCTGTGTGTATACTCACTGGACAATAAATTTGTTTTAGAAGTTTGTGGAGGGGAGTTGGCTATGGAAGTAGCAATGGTGGAATTTGTGTTTGTCACGTTTGATATACTGCTAGATAAAGATTCAGTATCGGTTATGTTGGATTGGTTGCTTCTGTACTTGTTGATTAATGGAGATGGCATACGTTTTGAATAAGGGAGATTGGGAGATGAATTAGTGGAAGACTGACTGGTGTTGGCATTAATAGGGGCTTGTGATAATGTGGAAGGAGTTGGTATTGGTCTCGTAAAATGAGTGTTCTTACTAGAAGGAACAGTAGTAGTAGGTGCATCTGTTGAAAATCTAAACATCGTGAGCTAGTATTATGTAGGGTAGTTATATGAGTAGCTATTAAAGCAAGTAAAGGATGATTGCAAATAAAAAAAAATTAAAGTACTATTAATTAAAAATTGAATAAAAAAAAAAACGAAGAGAAAATTCAAAACGTTTAAATACTTTTCTTAGGTACTAGGGTTCAAGATGGATACTTTTTTTTTGCTTCTGTAGCGTTATTTTTTTGAGTTCATATAATTTACCAAAGTAACCTAAATAATATCTGTCTTTGTCTATCCCACAAAACTGCAAAACTACACTTATTGAAGCCGGAGAGACTAAACTGCCAAAATATAATATACTATTATTGATCGCATACTATAACCCTTTCATTTTTAAAAAAAAAACAAGAAATATGTCTTTGTTCACTTAACCTTCCATTCTGTTCTAGCTTGATTGTTCCGTGAATAGGACTCTTTGAGGACTCGTTCATTTTTATTTGTAATTTTGCTAGAATGTACGACAGATTAAATCTCATGTAACCTGGGTTATATTTGTATCAATTGTGAACTATTTATGTAGATCATACAGGTACAGACTTACTACTCCTGTAGATTGGACTAATGTTCCCAAAACATGGTATTTACACGATGAAAATTTTTTTTTTTGTTTTCACCTTTTGGGTCTATTTTTTTAAATATTTGACTATAAATTACATTTCTTGCACATTTGTTATTGTCACTTCAACAATACTGCAAGACTTGACATAAGAAAGTTTCTTTTCTCTAAAAAAAAAAGGCAAAAAAATCATTTGTGACTATTGATTGTGAAAAGGGAAAGTGAAATAATAAAATGGCAGGAAACAATTGAATGGTATACGTTTTAGTTGTATTTTTTTTACAAGAATATGAATACTCTTTTATTTTTGGTTCTTAACGATAAAGGCTTTCCTTTTTTTTTTCTTACCACAATATTTTTGTGGTATTTGCAATGAAGCACAAACGTATTGTTCTATTAGAGAGACTGCTCTGTATAGTATGCATGTTTGTTTGTTTGTGTGAGCGTGTTGTACGAACATGAGTTTCGTTTGTTAGGCGTTTCGGGAATGAACCTGTTCTTAAACAACTTAACAAATTCATGGGTTTAGGAATCGAGGCGATTTCATGACTATCACCAAAAAAAAAAAATAATACGTACTTACGAAATGGCAATGACCATATACTAAATGGGGAATGGAATCCTTGTTAGGATTGTCTTCTGAAAGGTTTGAACCTATCTCCGATGGATATGTGATCTTCCGTTTTGGTTATCTTTGTACTTAAGAAGGAGAACAATGAAGGCCACCATAAATCATATGATTTGTAGGGTAACAAACAACTAATTGTCGAGTAGACTAGTCAATGTCATAAAATTCCTCCTTTGTAAATCATGATATTGGCATTAGACATGTCCTGAACTAAACGCATAGCCCGCAGATTGAGCTCCATTGCTATCTTCGGTTAAAGGGTAAACTGGAATAGAGTTTTCTTTTTTGATTGGCATGGGTCTAATTAGGTACCAAAAATTCCCTAATGAAACAACTAGTTGTTCTACACGATAATTTTCCCAGTGTTCCATGCTGCATTTACTTGTAAATCTCTGTCTACTCGAACTAATGAGTGCCTCTTTTCTCCTTCGTCGTCAAAATTGAAACATTTTCCTTCTAGGCATGGCAAATTCTAAGATGCCACAGGATATGTAAAAGGGAAATAGGGTTTTCTACACACACTTGGCCCAGTTTAGTAGAACCTAAGAAAACAAATATGAAAAAATAAAAAATATCCAATAGAGTAGAACAAACTCCAGAGAATATCATGATTGGGCTAGAACCAAATAAAACCGTTTCCTGTACAAGTTACAATTCTATGTGGTATACGTTATTCTGCTAACCTTGTTATTTTTGACAGTCCAGTCTGCATTATTTCTTTAGGACAATTTACATGATAGTGGTTCGATTTTTATGGATAATTGGCAATGCAGCTCTACTATTTGCGCCCCCACCCGTTAAATTGCAATCAAACCACAACGTTGCCGTTGTCACCAGTCAGACTTTAGTCATTCACGACACAAGACTGCACCTTTGCCAGCTCGTCAAACTGACAATTTCAAAGAAAAAAATATAAGAAGTAAAAATAAATTATATCACTGATAAAAGCAAAAATAATACTCCATGGAAGACAACGAATGATATTTTATGAACCCTCTATGCCATAAAATAAATGCACAAAAAAAGGTGACCTACACATGCTGAAGAAGATAGTGTAACGCCTTACGTAGTTAACCCTTTTTCTTAATCCCATGGTTACTATGGGAACAAGAACATGGTGGATCGGACGCAAGTAACGCAGAAAACGCAATTGGAATCAATTTCCGTTTTTTCTTTCTGATAATTTTCGCAATTGTTGGGCAAAGAATGAGGAGGCCACTTACATAGCCAAGGGTCCGATTCTCATAATAATCAAAGGAAATGACTATCCTTATCGTGAAATTTATTTATTGGTACATACAAAATTCCGATCTAAATCTAATTATCAAGTTCGGTCTTTTTTCGGGAATAGGTGCATTTTTTTTTCTTTTTCTTGTCTTACAATGTGAGTTTATACTCCTTCTGTGTCGCTATTATTTAGACTCGTACAGCTTTTTTTTGTATTGTTAAAGAAACTTACAAAAGGCTATTTGAAGCTATTGTTCTGCAAACAACGATGAACAATAGTACGCGTGAGTCTTCGCCTTTCCCTTTTGCCATTCTGTGGACTGGAACAGGGAAACAGAAGCATAAACGAAGTTATTCGAAATATATTGTGACGTTTAACTTTATTAGCCCCCTATTCTTCGTTTGTTGACCTATTGTAAATGCAACGAAGACTGAGGTATGCGGTATCTTTAAACACGGGCAGTCTTACTTGACGACAACACATTCAAATGGACAATCGGCCCCTCCTCCTTATCCAACAAATACGGGAAGGAATAATAATAAAAAAAACAACATAGAAGCATAGGCATCATACAGTATAATTACATGCGTTATGCTGGGTTGCTGTCGCCTAGATCGAGGAGTGCTTGTTACATAGTACATACAAATTATTACACAAATAATGTAACCAATTACTTGAGATGCTTTTTTCTGGATTTCCTTTTTTTTTGCAGTTGTTCTGAGATGCCTTGCATTTTGTCAGTTTTATACTTTCGACATTATTTTTTTGACATTCGACTCCAAAAATAAAAATCTGGCCTGTCGTTAAGTGCAGTCCTGTAGTGCGCTCGAAGGGAGAGAGAGCGTGTGTATGTGTGTGTGTGTAGTATTGCCGCGGAAAACCGATTTATTTAATTTCGTCCTCCTGAATCACCACCCCTCCACCACGCAGTCTCAAAACACGCGTCTAGTTCAGAAAGATAAACAATCGATAATGGAATGGGAGGGAAGGGGGAGATATCAGGAGAACAATCACCAATTTAGACGAAGGGGCCAACTCCCCAACAAAAAAATACACAATTGACCAAGATAAGACAATTTCATATCAACTTCAGTGCTTCTCTTACTGAACAATCCAGTTTCAGCTTAAACTCATCAATAACTAATTTTCTTTTTTATTTTTTTTAGTTCCTGGATTGTTCAGATTTAGATGAGGAATTTTAGATCAGGTTTGATTTGATTTGATTTGTTTGAGCAAATTCTTGCTAAAATTAACCACACAAGATCTGACTTTTTAAATTATACACCTGAAATTCCGACATCAACCACAAAACAGGAACAACAAGGGGGGCGGGAAACTATAAAAGTTACGATTTAAGATTTTTTGAATTTTTTTGGTTTTTGTAATTCATACAGATGTCTTTTGTGCCACCTCTGTCTCAGCTTACTTGTGGTGGCTGTATTTGTAGTTGGTTACGGTGTTGGTGTAACGCAGGAGCGACCACGAGTGAAGAATCGAGTTCATGAATGTCGAACACTATGCTCAATCTCTATAAGATATCAATCTCACTCAGTCGCTTGATAATCACACCGAACTCATAGCATCCCATATATACCGTCCACTGTTTTTGATTGTGTTATCCAACGAATCCAGAAGGTATGGTTCGATTTGTTATATTGTGTCTGATGCACATTATTCATGCCTGCCTTTGTGAACACATTGGGCTCCTTTTTTTCTTACTTTCTTTCTTTTTTTTAACGTTTTTTAGTACCTTTATGCTCAAGAATGTAACCTTGACAAGTAAGGAAAGGAGAGATATTCAAAGGGTGATTGATTTCATGTATTGTCACGAATCTTAAAATTGACATAGTTTGGTCCCCACTTCCGATTCCCCTCTCCCTTTAGTTGTGGACATTCACCCTTTGAGATTTTTTCTTGAAAGAGATATTTAATTTAGTAAATGAACTAAGTTTAGCAACACCTTTGTTTGTTCTGAATGGTCGCTACTTGATGCTATTACACATCCCTTCTCCTTCTCCTAATTCTTTGTTGTTTTATCTCCTCGCCAGACGTGTCGTCCTTGCCTTTACTGTCATCATCTCACTTTTCCGTAATTTGCAGTATTATTGGGCAGATTTCCCTTACATTTTTCCATCCTGATGCTACCACTTGAGCTTGATGATCTGGATTCACTCAATTTTGTCGCATCGCACACGCCAGAATTTTTTTTTTAGTTAACTATTGATACATTTTCAATACAATATAAGCTAGAAGACGGTAATATTACAACGAGAATAGATACAATACATAGCGTAACGGACAAGAAATTACCAATCATGACATCAACAGTAACATTCACAAGTTCATCGATAGATCAAGTCCGATTGAATCTAATCCATTACAATCTCTGGAATAACGTCACGGTGCATCACAATGAATACCTATCAGGATATCCCAAAGAAAAATTAATCGTAACAGATGATGAGATTGTCAAAGAATGGATCATACCTAGATTATTAAAAGATTCTAAATTGTCAGTAATAGAAATCAATTCATGGTTTGAGAGAATTGAAAGAGATACACTTGAGAGACCTAAAAGATTGATTATTGGGATTATTAATGATGATGGAACGGTGGTGTATTATTTCATACATGATGGAATCGTTAAACCTAGACAAAATTAATCATTATTTATTAATTAAAGAAATAAATATAAAGAAGAGCAGGTGTTTTTGTATTTACTTGTGGATATTCTTGACCTCAACGCTTTTTATGCTGGGCACTGATGAAATGTTTAAATCACTTGGTTGTCGTGGCTGGTTTGGTCGTACTGGTTGCCTTCTTCTGAATTGATAGAATTGTTCATGGTCCTCTTCTTCATCTTCATCATTGTCATAACCATCATCGTCATAGTCATAACCCTCCTGATCATCAGAATTTTCTTCATCTGTTACATATCCACTTCTGTTTCTATGTAACGAAGATCCATAACTAAGGTCATCGCCATCGTCATCACGCGGTGTAATATGCAGTAATGTGTGACGACTTTCTAATGCTATTTTATTTCGAATGACAGATCTTGAACTGTTGAAACTTTCACGATGTTCTAATCTTCTAACTGACAAAGAATCTTCAACACCTCCTTCATCATCAGCAGCATTCGTGAAATATTTGTTTTCAACTTTTCGATGACGGAATGGATTATTCTCTTCAACTGAAGATCTCTCATCTTGTGGCGTTTGTTGTGCTGATTGTCTTCTTGATCGTTGTTGTCTATAGTAATAAAAATTGTCACTGTCATTATCATTATCATTTTCATTATCGTAATCATTACAACCATCATCACTTTCATCGTAATCATCATATTCGTCGTCATCAAACAATCCATTGGAATACCCACTTGGATTGTGGAAAAAATCACTATTGAAATCTATACTGTGACTCATTCTACTCATTCTTCTACTGATTGAAGTTTGTGGGAAATTCAGCTGATAATCATTTTGACAAATTTGACCAAATTTATCAAACTCAATCATGAATTCAAATATATCTTCTTCTTTAATCAATTTATCATTGTATCGAAAATTCTCATATAATTCTATTAATCTGTTAATATTCGGTGTGATTTTCCCATCAACTTCCATACATTGTTTACTCAAATATATGATGATTTCCTTCATTGATAATTCAATGGGGAGATCATCTTGAGTTAAGATTTTCCCCATGTAGAATTTATCTCCTAAACTTCGAATAATATCTTCATAATGTACATTTGGCGGTAACAACGTTCCTTCAACATTGTGATCTCTCTGCTTATGTGAATTGATTTTTTGGATATATTCTGGCGGTGATAGGCCTGGATGATTGATAATACAATTCTCATCTTCCAATGGGCCTGCCTTGAATTTGATATCGGAACATTTCTGTAAATTACCATCAATATAATCGTGAACCGGTTTGGGAATATCATTCTCAGCCGGAATGTAAAGACTCTTTGTTGGTATATCGTTCAAACTGATTCGAAATTGATACACTCTTGCAAGATATATAACAATCAGCACAAGTAAAAATACCACACACACAATAATCACGATAAATGTTTTGATCGCCGTATCATTTTCACTTCCAAATGTTTGCACAATGACATCTAAAGGTGTTACTGCAATAAACCCCAACATGAGTAAGATACAGAAAACCATCGACATGGAATAAATCCATCGTAGTAGTCTTTGAGGAAGGTTGAGAATGGTTGTGGGTGAAGGTCGGGTGACATTGGAAGTATATATTGTTGGCTTTCTGAATGGGGCTCTAAATGTTTTGCTAGATAGGTTTATCGCATTCGCTAGTGGGTTATTTATGAAATGTATCAGGGCACTGGATGTCTCCATGTAGTTTGGGTTGTGCATATTGTGAACCACATTAATACTGGTATTTGGCGATAGATCATCGTCGGGTTTTGTATTTAGCACTGTTGAATCGGTCAAATCTGACCTATGCAAAACCATCTTTATTACTTGCTCCATGATAGCAAGTTCTGGTTGTGATGTGGCTGTGGATACAGGCTTGGTTTTATAGATTTTGATTTGCTTTTTTTTTATTTTTTTTTTCTATTGTTACTAGGAAGAAAGGAAACCGTGCTTGATAGTCGGTGCTACCAATCGATCAAACGTATAGCATATATTCATATATTAAATTATTAAATTATTAATCATTACAAAAAAAAATCAAAAACATACGATGAACAAACCATGGTCTATTCAAAAGTCTTTAGTGGTTTGATGGTCTGGTATCTAATATCCCCTTCTTTATATAGACCTCGTGGGAAGGTTAAACCGACACCACTAGATTTCCCAAACCAGTTAATGTACAAATTTTTAAACAACCCTTTCTGATAAACATTAATGAAGTTACCCTTTTTCTGTTTATAAACATAATTAAGATATTCCCTCGTTGTTATATTCTGACTCGTTAAAAATCCATGGAACAGTAGTAACAATAAGGGGTATACTAACCCCAAGATAGAATAAATAACAATCAATAAACCCACAGGATGTTTTCGAATTGAGTGCTGCATGTTGGTGATCCCAGTATCATGAATTCTATAAAAGCACAATTGAATAACGGAAACAATTAACAAGTATACGCAATTGATTACAGTAATCAATAAAAACCATAAGAAATACTTGTAGTTTCTCTGACCAATACAATTATTCAAAAAAATGCAATGGTGATCATGGTTCAAAACACAGATATTACATACTCCGCAATGGCTCGTTCGGGAAGGTCGCCAACTATGACAAGTTGTACAATATTTCACTTGTATCCCATTATGGGTTTCATTATCATAAGGTAATGTTAATGTATTGAAATATTCACTTGGTGGATCATTAATCTCCCAATGCTCTTCTTTTCCTTCTGATTGATATTCTGATAGTTCTTGTGGTTGTGATTGTGGCTGAGACTGTGGTTGGTGTTCTACTTTTGTGATCTTTTTTGGAATATGAAGGTTCTTCGGAAGTCTACCAGAATCGCCAGTTGCTAATTTCAAGAATAAACTTAAATTTATCAGCCATAAATAGACAAACATCATGACTATGGCAGCTGATACGTTATGCCATTGCCAGGATGCTTCAAAAATTATAAACAATACTCCTGGAATGATAATCAACACCAAAGTGATCATACTTGTAGGGTTCTTACTCTTTATTGTATGTAGTCTCCCACCTAAAAAGTATACATATCTGGAGTTTTTGGATTGTTGGTAGTTCTTACTTGTAGGTTTACTGTTGTTATTGCCCAAAAGATTAGGATCCATGATCAACCAATTGGTGATGAACCAATGTAGTAAAGACACATGATGGGGTCTGGTTGACGTGTCAGGCTGGCTCTGGATGGTATGCGGATGATGCTGTGAATAAGATTGTTCATCTTCATATTGGGGTGATAAGGAAGGTGATATTTTCTTTAGTGCCAAAGATCGTGCAAATTGTGAAGAAGGACGATGGAAAGTTGAATCGTCGAATGATGAAAGCTCACCTTTGGTAGTAACGTCATCGATGGACGCTCGACTACGCGGGAGACTCATATATGTTTTGTCGTTCTTAGTATGATTAAAGATGTTTTGAAATTTTTTTTTTTATTTATGTATTCGTAATTTGTAATATTTTTTGTCAGCAGCCCATTGCTCCTGCGATTGAGACGAGAGAGGCTAGAGCGGACGAAGGTTATAAATAAAACTGTGTAGAAAGTTCGGATAAAATGGGTTTATCCGAGGTTGTATTCGGAAATGCGTTTTATATGGTTTTGGTACATGCCCTCTATTGAGTACCAAACTGTACTTTACCCTAACCATTCCACGTAACACGTCTGTTATCTCTTCAACAGGAATGGCGGCGATTGCTAGCCATCTATTATCACCGAGTTCTCCACTACACTAGCACACCCAAGATCCACACAGAAAAGCGAGAAGGAAAAAAAATTTCAACTATCTCCATCCATACCCAACCTTTCTTTCAGAACCACCAAGAATGCTTCGTATAAGGTTCCCACCAACCAAACCCCTTGGGGTTAGACTAATACCCTCTTTGCGAGTTCAAAGAATCTTACAACCAATACGTTCAATATCAGTTTTAACCAAGAGACCAGTGCAACCACACAGAGTTCGCTTTGCGCGTGGTTTTCAAATGACATATTTGAGAACATCCAATTTAGGATCAGCCAAATACATCATCCAAGTATTGACTGGTATATATTGTGGGTTTGTTATTGTTTCATTGGTATCGTTTTACATCTTGTATAAAGATGCCAGTGATCGACAATTCATACCGTTTTGGGATACTTCAATGGATGATAAAGTGAATTCCGTTTTGGCAATTAATAAAGACGAAGTTTGTGAATCTCCCAGACATGCGGTGAAACATTATCGTCGATTGTTAATCGAATTGGCAAAACAAGAATATCCAGATTTGAAAGAAGAAGAATTTGATAACAGATACAATGTGCCTATTTTGAGTAATGATTATTTGATCAAGAATAAAACTCCCCAGTTTATTAATTTCTACATTGATATGATTTTACGATACTGCAAATGTTTATTGACCAAAGGAGAAGTTGAAATTTCTATAAATTTGTTATCGAGGATTGTCAATGATGATTTCTTGTTTTACAAAGTTGGTGATGCAGAAAAATTATCTGGTAGTAGCAGGATCTTGGCTAAAATCACTGGCGATCCAAACCAAGCAATTCCGATTTTAACCAGAACCATTGACATGTTGACCGAAAGTAACCAGTCTATGAAAGTTGATAATAACTATGTCTTAGATGCAAGTTCGAAAGTTTCCGATGAATTAGTCAATTGTTTGAATGATTTAGCTTCGAATTATGCCAAATTATCCAAATCACCAAAGACTTCCAAAACGCAAAAATCAGAATTATTGAATAAATCATTACAAATCTACTTATCCGAATTAAGAGCATTACAGGAAATGAGAACCACTATAGAATTAGGTCAAGCCACCCAAGCCACATATCCATTATTTGATTGTGATCGAGCCAATTTGATCACCATGATCAATACCGTCAAGGCTCATATTAGTGAAGTTATGTGGGCAAAAGGATATAAAGAAAATGCTATTGATTGGTCAGAACAAATTTTGAACGATTTGTATTTGGATAGATTTTCTGATCATCGAGTGGGACCCATCTTGTTGAATGTGTTGAGTAATTTGGAACTCATGTATAACAATGTTAAACAACCAGACGATGTTAAAAGAATACGACAGTTGAAACATGATGTTAGAGTCTACGATATTCGTAACAAATCAGAGAACCTTTCGTGGTATGAAAAAACAATTCAGAGAATGAGTAAAGTTATCTACGCTAGAACCCCATTAGGATTGATTGAAAGATCATTGAAAACCAGATTCGAACCACTTCAAAAAATCCCAGATCTAGAAGAATTTGAAGATGAAGACGACGAAGGGTTCTTTGGGAATAATCAAAGAAAGTAAAAGTCTTTAGAATATAAATCTGGGGTATATTGGTCCCGCACGCTACCAATTGTGTATTTTTTTATATTATGTAAGTAGTTTCCTGTATATAACTGACCAATGAAATTTTGTCTGAAAATAATCACTGCCAACCCTCACCAGTTGGGGGAGCTCCACTGCCAAAAAAAAAGGGCCGGGAACGAATAGTGTGAGACAAACGCAGGAAGAAAGAAAGAGAAAAAAAAATCCCACCAATCCTTCCCCCAGAAAAAGTCTCTTACTTTCTTTTCCTTTGTTTTTTTCATCCAAGCAAACCGACCCAACGAAACCAACCATGTTATCTCGTATTGGATTATCTGCATTGACCAAAAGAACCTTAACCCCAGCCACACTCAGACCATTATTGGCTACCACTTCTATCAGGGGTATTAAGACCATTCCACAACCTCCGGGTTATATTGTTGGTACTGTCAACGATGCTTATGTTCCACCACCACCACATAAAATCGAAGGTTCTTTACATTGGACCAGTGAAAGAATCGTAAGTATCGGTTTGTTGCCATTGGTTTTATCCCCATTCATCACTGGAGCTTCAACCATTGTGGATTCTACCATGTCTGCATTGTTATTGTTCCATTGCTTTGCTGGGTTCCAAAGTTGTATCATCGATTACATACCTAAGAGAGTTTACGGTGGCATTCATAACTTGGCCATTTATTTATTGACATTTGGTACTGGTGTTGCCGGATATGGTGTTTACCAAATTGAACAAAATGATGGAGGTGTTGCTAACGTTATCTCCAAAATTTGGGCTGCTTAAATTCAACAGACTCCTGTTTCACAGAGCTTTTAAATAGTTTAAATTTTTTTTAACGTAATAGTAATACGATATTTATTATATATTATCAGGAGTTTTCCTCTTTCTGGTATTTTCCAGCCTATAATCCGGACTAAAAGTATTACTATTACTACTACTGCTACTAGTATTACCTTTCGATATTGGTGGCACATGTGGTAGTGACAGTGATGCTATTCTATTTTCAAATTCAGTCTTCACAGGTATCAATTTTTCATTAATCCATTCTTGTATCTTCAACTTTGACAATCTAACCAGTCTATTCACCCCCAAATCTTCATCTTCATTCAACACTGTCAAAGAATAATTATCACAATTATAAACATCACGTAACACTTTATTTCCTCTAAGTGCCAACACATTATGAACGTCATCGATTTGAATACTTATCAAATTCTTAAAATTTAACTCAATTATAATTGGATACACTTCACGGACATTTATACCATATTCTTGATTCACCATGTCAAAGGAAATGGTCTGATTGCAATAATCATTATTTATTGAAATAAGTGTCAATTTGATCAATTTCACCAAAAATGATTCATCCAATTCGATATAATGTTCATCTTTGTATTTGAAATAGTCTAGATAATCTCCAAATGTGAATAATTCTAATGTA
Organism: Candida labiduridarum; assembly: GCA_030572435.1. NCBI lineage: Eukaryota > Fungi > Ascomycota > Pichiomycetes > Serinales > Debaryomycetaceae > Candida > Candida labiduridarum. The sequence goes on from JAJLZW010000010.1 coordinate 90,126, forward strand.
TTTAATAATCTGATCTCTTGATCATCATTGACAGGTTCCTTCTCATTAGTATTGTTATTGTTTAAGTATAACAACTCTTGTAAGTAACTGAATTTCAGAGGATCTAGTAATATGTTTGGAATATCTTGAATTGTGATTGTCATATCTGCTCTCCCCCTCCTTGTTTTGTTGCCCTTGGAATTAGGTCTAATCCGAATTTGTTAGTGCTGAACTTTTGATGGACGCGCAGGTTTTTCGAAAGTAACCATTCTGATCCCTCGGGTCAAAAAAAAAAGAAAGCAAAACAGATCACGTGATTATACGGCTTTGAATTTGAATCCCAAGACATCCCCTTTATATGCCATTGATAATGATACTTGATACACTCTGATTAAAGTGTCAATGCTAATTGGAATTGTTTCTTTGCATTGAGATTAGCTTTTAGAGATGGATTTAGCTTGGTTAACATGCGTAATGTTCATTTGTACAACACATCTGGAGCTCTTTGGTATGGTTTTAATACTAATTATCATTAAATATCAAAAGCTATAAAATAAATATCAAAACTTTGTATATATTCTAAATATAAAACAAGGAAGTAATTAATTATTAAAAACCAAAAAAATGAACTTACTCAGTCAATTTTGTAATGAAATAAATTATTATCACAGCAGACATACCTATTGCAAGTGTCTGTAGATTTTGTGAATTATCCTGTGCAAATTTAACCAACTTGTCTTGAATCTTTTTATCATGTTTATGAATGCTTGACTTTTTCTTAATGGCGTTTGATGATTCCTTTGTCGGCGTTGAAAATGACGATGAAGACGACGACGATAAAAATGTTGTTGCTAGTGGACTATGATTATCATCGGATATGATTTTATTATGACTATGCTCTTCCACAGTTGGGAATGGTTCGACGTCGCATTGGATAGGCTCAGGTTTTATTTTGGTATTCTTATATGATGGGGTTCGTGAAAGGTCAGCAATGAAATTATTCAATTCTTGTTGTTGTCTCACCAGTTCATCCATTGCTGCAACCTTCACAGCTTCTTTGGCTTTCGCTGCCGCCATAGCCTTTGCCTCCTCATCTTCTTTTTGTTTCCTCTCCATCTGCTCTCTTTCTAATCTCTCTTGCTCAAACTTCTCCTTTTCCTCTTCAAGTTGTCGAACTTGTTTTTCTAATGAACTAATACGGTCCAACTTATTCCTAACTTCTTGCTCATTAAGATCTCTCTCTTGATTAATGTCACTATTTTTGGATTTCAAATCAGTCAACAAATGATTCAAATGTGATTTTTCTTCTTCGCTTGCCTTTAATTTCTCAACTAGTGAGTCCAATTTCTTATGTTCATCAACAGAAATACTTTTGAAGCTTTCATAATCCTTAAATAATTCCTGTAAGACAAGATTTTGCTGCTTGACTCTGGCTAAGTCCATGAGCAAAACTCCAACTATACTCTCCACACATGATGGACTACCAATTCTTGAATTATGATAGATACCAGTATTGGAATTGGAATATAGACCCAATAAGTAATCGTCCAACTCTGTATTAACATCATTAAATAAATAATTTTCATATGACAATTGATGGTTGGGAATAACATGATGATTCGGATCCCGATCCTGTTTATTCTTTTTCTCAACTTGGTTGCAAATATCTTCAATGAACGAGATATGTCTAAATTCTGGACTATCCAATCCTTTGCCATATAAACTATTACCATCAGCCCCATTACCAACACCATTCTCTAATTTTGTAGAAATGACATTGATATTCTCAATTTTCAAACGTATCTGTTTATGAGTAGACTCGGCTTGAACATTGAAACCAAGGCATACAACGTCACCCATTTTAACCTCGGTTGGGTCGTTGTTTAACTTAACATCATTTAAAAATGTTCCATTAGATGATCCCAAATCTTGTAACATTAATTTCCCGTTTTTAGGATCAATGTAAATTTGTGCGTGATTTCTACTCAACACTCTGGAATCAAAATACCCATTCGTAATATCTGGTTTATGCTTCGTCCCTGTTGGTCTACCTAGTTTGGTAGTCTCTGGATACGTTGCCACCGGTAAATACTTTTTAATAAATGTATCGTTTAATGGCAATAGGGTAACATAGTACTGGATATGATTACGTTTTCGTGGATTCAATGGGGACGGCCCATGTGATGATTTGGGTAATAGTGATCCCGTTGTTGAAGAGGATATTGAGCTAAGAGAATTTGATGTGGTGCCAATGGATGCTTCGGATTGATCGCGAGTTACTGAACTGGAATACTTTGGCTTTGTTGGAATTGAAATAACTTGGGATTGTGAGTTTGATCGCTTTCTACCAACTACCGAAGAATTGTTGTTCATGGACAGTGTTGCGTTTGTCGTGGTTGTGGTGGACGTTGAGGGAGACGATTTTGAATCTAGTTGTGAGTTCATTCCTGTATTGCTTGCGGTTCTAGATAAACCAGTTGCTGATTTGATGCCATTGCTGACATTGTTTGAGCTCTTAATATAAACCAATCCATTCTTTTTGACTTCTAAGTTAGGAAAAGGCTGAGCAGATTGATGGGACTGTGCTTGCTGTTGTTGTTGGTGGTGCTGTTGGTTTGTAACCTGATCTGACTGGTTGCGTTGCTTCAGTTGTTGATGTTTGTTGTGAGTTAGTTGATGATGTTGGTGAGTAGAGGTGCTATTGTTATGAAGTAATTGTGAATTATCAAGTGCTATTGGGATATCTGTCATGATATAAAAGCTCTTGTGACAATACCAATGATTATACTAATAATAATAATAATAATAAAAAAAAGGAAGCAAGGAAATATATGATACAGGTGATGAAAACAATAATACCAGATTACTGTAAGGAGTTTCCACTTGTGATAAGTAAAACAAATGGATTTGTGAGATTGATTAGGATGATTGAGTGGTTGGGAAGGTCGATGTCTATATTGATGATTGTAGACGGGAGGAATGTTTCACTATGATTCGGAAAAATTCTGGTTGATTTTGATTTGATTTTGAATTTTTTTTTTTTTTTTTGCTGTGTTCTCTTTTTTTTTGAGTTTGTGAATGTCAAGGGTAGTAGAGTAACAAAGTATAATGAAGTAGTGTAATGTAATATATGTCAATTATAGGTCAAGAATACCCAAGAAGGTGAAAATGTAGAAAGGGAAGAGTTGGGCAAACTGGGGAAACGATAGTTGAGGAATTATGATAATTGGATAAGATAAATGGGTAAAGCGTTGGTTGTATTTTATTTATTTTTTTTACAACTAAATTGGTTTGGTAACACTTGGCTGTCAAGTACAAATCGTAGTTGGATTCCTTCCATTTGCTTTGCGTTGCTTTGGCTGTGGAAATTTAAATCACACAACTTTCTCAGGCGAGCATTCCTTTTTTTATTTTTCTTGTTCACCACATCATTTGCTCTGTTGGTCAACTGTTCGCCAAAGCCGCCTCAAAGCCTACTTGCGACGTCGCCCTAAATTTGAGTGATTCGACTTGATTTCCGCCACAAGGAGATTCTCGCGAGACGCGTGAGACGACGCACAAACGGCAACGAAAAAAAAAGCTCAGAAAATCAAAACAAACAATTTTTTTTACAACCAAGAAGTAGCATCAATACCATTTCATCGAACTATTCATAATGACAGGTCAAAGGTTCCATAACTTAGAAAACTGTACCAATTCCTTAAGGGAATCAATTAGTATTCTAAAAAACTCCAACCAGCTATTGGATGACACCTTACAAGAAAGTAGTCGATTAATGAAAATACTATCGACGAGAAAAGTGTTTGACTTGATTCCAGAACTAGATTTAAACGATGCTAAAAGGAATTTTGCCAATAATATAAATCCCCAAATAAACGATAATATGAATCGATTACAAGATGAGTTATTGAAGTTATCCAACAGAAAACATACGTTAACAAACGAATTGAAGGTACTTAAGGTGAGGTCCAAAGAATACGAGAATCGAAAGAACAAGAGAAGGCAAGCTCATGAAGTGAGTGATGTTGATATCGAGAGACTATTGGGTAATCCTAGTGTAACTGAGAAATATGATATGGGTAAGATTAAACAACTAAAAGTGTTACGAGATAAAAAGAATAGATTGAAGTATACTTTAAGTAGGAGGGGATGAACTACGAATATTCCCATTCAAATCAAGGTGTATTTATTATTAAAATCTCCAGAGGTCCAGAACCTAAGAGTACTTACGCTCTGTGATATTACTATTCAAGATATAGATGCACTAACAGTTGTATAATAAAGTGCTGGGTGGTTAATATGTTAAAGTAATTCGTCACTGGGCACACGACTACGGAAACGTAGGAAATTAACACCCAAGAAAAAATTCCACGCTCAAACCGAACTGGCATGACTAAAGCAAGGAAGCAGCACGGAAGAAAAAAAAACTTCGCCTAGTTGTCAAGCATACTTTCGTTACAACTCCCTTATTTATTGCATATATCACTTTTATTTATTTATATAACAAAACACTACCAACAAACACACAAACATGAAATTTTCTACTGTAGTATCGTTGGCTACGGTAACCACATTAGTCGCTGCTAAGAATGTTGTCAACTTGCACGATTTGAGAATTGGGGTTGACACTGAAGAGCAACAAGGACAAAACACAAACGAAAATCAGAAAAGGGAACCTAAGAATGTTGTTAATTTACAAGATTTAAAATTAGGTGTCTCTGACGAACAAGAGGAAAATATCAAGAGAGATGCAAAGAACATCGTGAACTTAGTTTGGAACGGCAAAGACAAAAGAGACGCAAAGAATGTTGTTGATTTGCAAGCTTTAAAAGAAGAATTTGAAGACCGAAAGGAAAAAAGGGAACCTAAGAATGTTGTCCACTTAGAGGGTTTAGGGGAAAAGGGGAAAAGAGATCCAAAGAATGTTGTTAACTTGCAACATTCTGGAGAAGATCATAAAAGGGAAAGAATATTTAATCCAGATTTACCCCAATTAGAAATTCTAAAGCAAGCCTTGAAAGATGGAAATGTACCTAAAAGAGATGCCAAAGATTTAGCTGATTTAGCTAAATTATCTGAACAATTAAAGGAAAAAAGAGAACCTAAGTATAGGACTGATTTAGAAGCTTTGAAAGTTGCATTTGATGAAAAGCTTGTGGGTAAAAGAGAGGCAAAGAATGTTCTCAATTTGAATGATTTTATTGCCCATCCTACCAAAAGAGATTCAAAGAATTTCTTTGACTTGAACAAATTTCAGCAATCCCAACAAGTATATCTGAACAAACAAGTTGATCAAGATAAAAGCACATTTTTCCAATTTGACGAAGTAGATTGTTACAACAACTTGTTGCAATCAGTATTGCCACAACTTTCGTCCATTTCGATATTTACTGGATACATTCGAGAATTTCAAGATATTGATGCTAAAACCGCAAATCCAAATGAAATTATGTTAATTATTGCCCCAAGCAATGATGCTATGGAAACTAAATTGAATGATTTGAAACCTTGGGAATTTCCAAAATCGATAGATCCTGATTCCAAGAATGATGGCAAGGATGAAGATATCATATCTTACAATTTATTGAACTTCTTGAATGGTCATTTGGTTAATAATTTTGAGAAAAAATTGGTTATTGATAAAGGTATTGAAGAAAATGCTGGCGCTGCTAATGCTGTTGTTATAGTTACCCAATTAAATAATGGAAATTTCTTGAAAATCAAACAAATTCAAAGTCAAGAACAAGGTCAAAACGGGGAATTTTTCATTAAACTTGTTGATCAACCGGATTGGATTAACGTCGACACTGTTAAACAAGTTGAAAATGGATTTGTGTTTATCATTAATGATTCATTAGTTAAACCTTGATAAAGGTACGTTCATATTGGGATTAGATTGATGGGTAATTATTATTATTCTTGTTACTTGATTATCATTATTCTTATTATTATTATTGTTTTAGTTCTTTTTATATTACCTTTTTGTTTCTTTACTTGATCTTATATGCTTTTTTTTACTATATTATTCATCTACAGTTTAAGCGATAGTTGCATATGTTTAACACACAGTTTTATATATTTATAAATTTATATATATATTTCAATTCAAAAAAAAAAGTAATAACAACGAATAGCCAATAACGGACAACTAAAAAACATAATGATGATGATGATTACTATTATTCTAAAATACTTACCCCAGTATCTTGATTAGATTGACCATTAATTTTATATTCAACTTTCCATTTAATCTTTAATGGTTTATTTAATGGATTTTCAATATTGAAATTTTGTTGGATACCATATTGTTTGAATGCAAATAAAGTATCTCCATTTTGTGGAGATAAATCCAATTTACAAGATTTAGGCACAGCAATTAAAAAGGTCAAATTTGAAATAGTGTAGTTCTTCAAATTAGTAAATAACACTTTCCCCTTGAATGAACTGGCATTAGCTGAAGTCACGCCAATTTCAACTTTCAAACTTCCATTGCCTAGGGATTCGCCAATTGTAATAATCTTAGAATATCCATTAGCACCAAGTCCATTTTGAATTTGAGAAGGTGTAGATGATGGGAATTGCAATCCAAATGGATCTAATGCATTGTTTGCTCCACTGGTATTGGATTGTAATTGCGGAGAAGGAGAATTCAAATCTCCTAATAAATCAAAATTTGAGGAAGCGGTCGTAGAAGGTAATGGTTTATTTGATTGCAATTGAGGTGATGGGGAGTTTAAGTCTCCCAATAAATCAAAGTTCGAGGATGTGTTTGTAGTGGTGGTTGTGTTTGGTCTTGAAGTTGGGATTGGTTGTTGTAATGAAGGAGTTGCCACTGGAGTTGGGGTACCAAATCCTGAGTTGTTACCCAATGAAATTGATCCTCCAGCACCATATAAATTAAGTGGGTTAACTTGACCACCAGCACTTGATTGAGCGTTGTTGTTAGAAGAAGCATTACCGCCGAATGTTAAGTTAGATAAATCACTTAATAAATCAGTGTAACCTTGTTCCTTGGAAGCAGTTACATCTTCAGGTTCATCATCAAAATCAATTAAATTTAATTCTTGAGCAGCAGAACCAGTTTGAATCTTACTTGCTTCCGCAACATTACCGCCTCTTAATAATTGGAATTTATTAATGACTTTATTAGCATTATCATTCAATTCCAATAATTTATGAACATCTTCTTCATTTTCCTCATTCCCTTCTTCCAACAATTTGTTGATAATAGGTTGTGAACTCTTAACTGAAGAATATAACTCTATAATAGCTTCATCTGAATTCTCATCAATCTTACCATTCAGGTTCTCAATTGAAGTTAACATTTCCCCTAAAATTTCAACTTTTCTAGTCAATCTGGTAATATCTTGCTTGATTTGTTTCTTATTTTCTTTAACGTTGTCATCTTTGAAACCAGCCATGATCTTCATTAATTTGTTTGCTTCTTGTAAATCTTGTGGTCTACCTCTTCTAATCAATTCTTGTAATTTGGCTGAATGAACAACAGCTTCTTCTTCCTGTAATTCTTGCAATGATTTCAAATTATCTGTTGGATTCAACACCGCAACATCTTCAACTTTAACTTCAGGAAATATATAACCTTTGTTCGACAACAATCTATGCATGTCCTTAATATATCCAAAATCGTCTTTATATTTTGAAGTACGACAAATTGTCTGGTACCATTCTTCAATCTGAGCCAAAATCAATCTATGAACTCTGGTATATCTCAATGGAGGTCTTTCAGGAAATCGTTTCACCAATTCATTCAAGAATTCTTTTCTCAGAATTTGTAAATGGAAAGGGTACCCACAATTCTTAACTAAATTATCCAATAATGAAATTGCCAATTCACTTGTTTGTGGATCTCGTTGGGAAATCAATTTAACCACTGCAATAGCAGCATCTCTTGGGGCAGATCCCTTTTTCGCATTCACATAATCACAGATCTCTAAATTCAAGGCCAAATTGGGTTCATCGTTAGATGGTCTACATGCTCGATAAATTCTCCGCAATAATTTTGGATTGATTTTATCCAATGAATAAGATGAGGAGGAGGACATTGGAAGAACTGAAGGTGTCTAGTGATTCTGTTTGGTTAGATGGTAATATTAAATGGAATAGCTAATTGTCCTAGTTGTGAGATGGATGGTGCAATTGGCTCAGGCCTTGTTTGATGTGATGTGGTGTGGTGGTTACGGTTGATTCGTCTTGTCGTCCAAAACGGAAAAAGCACTGGACAAAAATTCTTCGACTTTTTTTTTTTTTTTTTGGTTTGGCTAAGGAGAGAACCCCGACAAAGCGAAAACCGGAAGGCGTGCGCCATTACTAACGAAATAGTTACAGAAATATTTCTTGATTTCACCACACTTAATAGCAACCACATTTACAACCACAACGGCAGCCACAAGAAATATGTCTGATCAAGAAAGTGAAACCGAAAGATTGATATTGGAAGAGGAAGAGGAAGAAGGAGAAGAAGTACAAGACAATGTTAACGTTGATGACATTGAAATCGAACGACCAAAATCACCAACACATTCCAAGAAAGGTAACGATAACGAAAATGATCCAGATCCAGATCCAGATCCGTTAGAATTACGTAAACTATCATTAAGTCATGACTATTTAATGTATAAAATCAATGATTATATCAATACATTAACCGAACAAACATACAACTCAATTGTATCTAAACAATATCAAATCAATCAGGAATTTTTAAATGATCAATTGAACTTGTTTGAAAATATTGAAAAAATTGAAAATTTATTGAAGACCATAAATAATTTAGAAATGCAATTTTTGAAATTAGACCAATTGGATCAATTTATATTGGATTTTAAGCATCGGTTGAATATTTTAGAATATGAGTTTGACAAACTATAAAAATTGAGTAAAAATTCGCAATAAAAATGAAAAAAATCATACTTGGTTATACTTTAGCATTGACTTCATGAATTTTCTCATGATTGGTATTGTATGTTCCTGTGACTTGTGAAGGTGGATCTGGAACTGGTCGTGGTCGGTTAGAATTATTCCCATGTGAGACTGGAGCTGGAGCTGGAGCTGGAGGATGTGGATTGGAAGTAGCACTGACAGGAATGGCTTCTTTATGCCCATACTTCTTAACCAAATGTTTTTCCAATAACACAAAATTCCTCGAATTACATTTATACAATACATTAATCAAGTCCCCCACGATAGGTATCAACCCAATTCCAAAATCAAACATTACATTTACCATCATTTCCGCTTCCAAAGTTTTCGGTAACCCATCAGTTACAGTCTTGGCTTTGTTCACCAATTGCAAAGCAAACCAAAGGGCAATGACATCTCCTATCCATGGAATCAATCCAATGATACCTGCCCAACCTATTCTTATCCCACAAAGACTCAATTGAAGATCCAATCTGTAAGCCCTGTTTTTAACACTGTTTAGAATTTTTAAATCATCTGCCGGGATGAAATTAGGTAATTTTCTTCTTCTTTTAGTGCCCTTTCTTTGATAGAAGTGAAGTTCGTTTTCTGGGATTTCTTCGTAATATGGGTCGTTTTCGACATTCCCAAACGTAACTACTTGGTCAAGTTGGGTCTAGGAGTATGTTAGGTTAGTGGCACGGTCTTAGTTGCTGTGTGCTGTGTTGTTACATACCTTTTGCAAAAAATATTTATACAATAATTGTGACATTAGTGGATAAGTTGAAAAAAGGTTCAATTGGTTAAAATAATGGCAATTTCGTTGGGAGT